>CANXYC011385384.1:0-102388 GCA_948193065.1 Aleurites moluccanus
CTCGCTTTGAGTCCCAACACCTTTACGCATGGTATGCGATCCCTTGGGATGCCAAATCAAATTTGAAATAAGAAATCTCGACACAATAGCAACCTGTGCTAGAGAACCTTGGTATAATTGAAGAACGCCACAAAGGGATTAATTTTGATAAATTCTAAACGATTCTAACAAGAACCAAAACTGAGAAAATTTTCTCACAAAATTTATATTAAACAAAATCTGAAGTCTTTTTTTTTTTTTTTATTTACATAAATAGTTAGGTATTTATAATGACTAGCTTACATGAAAACCCTAATTTTAACTTTCTAGATAAAATAAATTTTCTAAATAAGAATAACATTCCTAGATAAAGATAATCTTCCTATATAAGAATAATTTCCTAGGTAAAAATAACATTTCTAGATAAGGATAATCTTCCTAGATAAGGATAAGTTTCTAGATAAGATAAAAATAAAACCTAAATTAGTTTTGGGCTATAAACTAATATAAAACAGGTTCAAAACTCACTAATATACTTAATTTTAATATAAGATATACAACCCAACTAAAACTAATTAGATAAGATTGATCAAAATCTAATATGTACAAGACTCTACTTGAGATCATATCATTCCCCATTTCTTGAGAAATGATTCATCCTCGAATTATATGCCATGGTATCATTGAAATTTGAAACTTCCTTTGTAAGTGTTATTCTTCCTTTGTTGGAGAAAACTCGTCCTCTAACTTTGAAGAACTGAAGTAATAAGAATAACACACAAATTTGACAATTTTTCTCCTTGATGACTTGTAGCAAATGAAGTGTTTGAAGAATCTGAGAATTTGTTAGAGAAATATCAAAGAAATCATTAGGCAAAGCAAAATCCACAAATTCCGCATTATTTTTATTTTTGTGGATTAAATCATTCTCCTTTATTCCTTTATTCTCCTTTGCTCCTTCTGAGATTTTTTGATGAGTTTCAATTGCTGGAATTTCTTCACGAACAACTTTTATTGATTGAGTCTTATTTTTTTCAATTTTTTCATCCACCCAATCCGATTCACAAATGACTTCAATGGGGTAGATTATTATACTTTCTATCTCACCACTCTTAATCTCATTTTTAGGTTGCTCTATTAATGAATTTGATGCCTCTTTCTCTTCAACTTTCTTTTTTTGACGTTTAGCTATTTGCTCGGCTTTCCAGATCTCACGTTTTTTATTAGTTTCCTCAAAAACTCTCCTATAATATTCCTTGAGCAACTCCTCTTTAGATTTCATTGCTTTCCTTGGTGCATTTGGAGTATTTGGATTTTGCCTCTTTGAGAACGAACTTTCTAGCCTCTCCATTCCATCTCTCATCTTTCTAAAGTGCAAGTCCATGGTTTGAAAGTGTTTTTTCAAAAGCCTCCAATTTAAAGGCAATGTCAATTGCTTGAGTGTTCTTGGTTTTATTATTCATTGTGATTAGCTCACTTCACTCCCTTAGTGTTTCATATTGAGACCATTCAAGTTCACTCGTATCTTTTTTCTTAAGTGAAGGTCGGAGGAGGGAGTAGACATGAGTGAACTTGAGAGCATTCAAGTTCACTCATGTCTTTTTTTCTCTTCTTCTCCTTTTTCTTTTTAAACAATTTATGATAACAAACGGAAAGGTACGAAAAAAATATGACAGAAAATAAATCAAGGAAAATTATTTTTGATTTTATTTTTAGCACTCAAACAGAAAAGGTATAAATTCAATCAAAGACAATGAAATTGAATTTTTTTTTGTTTCTTTTCTAATTTTAATTTGAAGTAAAAACAAACAGAATTATGACTTAAATAAGTAAGGGACACAAAACGAAAAAAAAAAAAAAAAGAACAAATGCAAATGAAAAGGAACGGAAGAAACGGAAACAAGAAGTAACAAGGTAAAATAAAGATAAGCAAATCTGATTTAGAGCCTAAGTTCTGATACCAAACTGATGCCAACCCCAACCGACATGTTTTGAGACTCAAGACTTTTACGCATGATATGCGATCCCTTGGAAAGTCAAATCAGATTTGAAATAAGAAATCTTGACCCAATAGCAACCTGTGCTAGAGAACCTTGGTATAATTGAAGAACGCCACAAAGGGATTAGCTTTGATAAGTTCTAAACGATTCTAGCAAGAACCAAAACTGAGAGAATTTTCTCACAAAATTTATATTAAACAAAATCTGAAATCTTTTTTTTTTTTTATTTACATAAATAGCTAGGTATTTATAATGACTAGCTTACATGAAAACCCTAATTTTAACTTTCTAGATAAAATAAATTTTCTAAATAAGAATAACCTTCCTAGATAAAGATAATCTTCTTATATAAGAATAATTTCCTAAGTAAAGATAACCTTTCTAGATAAGGATAATCTTCCTAAATAAGGATAAGTTTCTAAATTAAATAAAAATAAAACCTAAATTAATTTTGGGCTATAAACTAATACAAAACAGGTCTAAAACTCACTAATATACTTAATTTTAATATAAGATATACAATCCAACTAAAACTAATTAGATAAGATTAATCAAAATCTAATATGTACAAGACCCTACTTGAGATCATATCACTTATTCCCTACAATAGCTATGGAAGGCCATTTTTAATTATGATAATCAACTCAACTCAACTCATCCTTAATCCCAAAATTAATTGGGGTCAGCGATATGAATTTTTTATTTCCACTCCAAATGATTTTAGACGATATATTTTGATAATTGAAGTGCATCTAAATCATATTATACTTATTTTCTATAAGTTAATTTAAGTATATCTCTTTCTTTCTTTCTCTCTTCTATTATAATGTGTTCAACCTTCCTAACCAAAACCTTCTTATGTCTCCGCTTCACATACTCAAACCATGTTAATCTCTATTTTATCATTTTATTCTTAATCGATGCGACTCCCACTTTATCTCTAATACTTACATCACAAATCTTATTCATTCTAGTATGATTATACATCCATTTTGCATTCTCATTTTGGCCACACTCATCTTCGATATGTATTGTCCCTTCATTGTCCAACATTTACTACCATATAACAAAACTGGTCGAATAGTCGTACCGTGGAATTTTCCTTTCAATTTATTAGGAATATTGCAATCATATAGGAACCCCAAGGTAAACCTCCATTTCAACCACCTCGCTATTATTTTATGACTAATATCTTTTTTATAACTTCCATCTTGTTGGAAGATTAAGTCTAGATATTTAAAATGAGTGCTTTGAAACAATGCCACTCATCCAAGTTAACTTGCTCATTATCTCCATTTCGACCTTCGCTAAACTAGTAATGCACAACCTCCATTTTTAAATACGATAGATTGATTAATTATTAATCAGGTTATATCATTGTTTGGTTGCATATAAAGGCAATAACAAAAAGAAGAAGAAGAAGAAGAAGAAGAAAAGAGGGACCAAACCTTTGGTTCCAAGAGGAAACAAAGTGCCACAGTGCCTAGTCAAACTTGGGCTTTCATTGGTTCAATCACACTCAGATTCAGATTTCCAATGGGACGAATCCCCTTGCAGTATCAGCACTAGTTAATTGCTATTTAGAAAGTATTCTAGCAAATTCATTAGCATGACTTAGAGGTTCTTTGAAGTATCACACACACACACACACACACAAAAAAAAAAGAAAAAGTGCAACATGTTTGGTAAAATTAAGAATTTGATTCTGCTTATGGTTTTGCTAGAGAATATTATTTTATATAATGTCAAGTCAAAGAACAGTGAGATTGATGGGAAGAAAAAATAGATATGACAACATATATACCTCTGAAACAAAGTTCCATCTATATTTATGTTTTTCATAAATTGAAGTGTAGAAGCCTGATCTGCTGCATTAAATGATTCCAGAATATTATTGTCCTATTATCAAGAAAAAAAAATTTGTCATGTTTATAACATCAAAACAGTTCAGTGAAAAAGGCATTGCTGACGAATTTTTTTTGAATAAATGAATTCCAATTACAATAATTTCCATCAGCAGGAATTTGGTTATATAAGAAAAGAAGTACTTGGAAATTTTGAAATGAAGAATGATCAAGGGAATGCAATTACAATACTGATGCATATTTTCATAATGCAAGCAAACTGAACTTCATACTGACAATAGAAATCAGTTTTCTTGAGTTGTACACCAAATAGCCAAATAATTTACAGGAAAGATTATAGCATTGACATACCATCGTCATCATTCTGGTCCTGTGAACCATGTGTCACTTATGAACAGAATATTGAAATTACAGCACAACCTAAAATGTATTCCTCTCTACATATAAATAAGTTAAAGTATGAAGACAAAGAAACAGAACTAACCACCTTAACCAATAATATTGACTTTGGACACAAATTTACAACGGATAAGTTAGTTAAAGGAAAACAACAAATACCAAAATTCTGTTAAATGACAATAGATGAAAAACTATCCAAGAAGTTATAAGATGAAGATAGATTACCTTGCTAATGATCATTGTCAAAAGTTCAAAACCTAAGCAGATGGCATACAATGGAAAGTGGAATCCTGCATCATTCTTGGCTAAAACTCTCTGCAAGCAACAGATAAAAGAATTTCTTATAATTAGAAGGGTAAAAAACTGAGAGTGCAGTTTACCATAATTTCATTAATATGTTTCAGATGTCAAGATGCATACACCATATAAATGTCATGCAAAGCAGAATTCTTGCTGAACGTAATTTTACCCATTGCAGCCTTATTTTAGAGATTAAACGTACATCAGTTTCTTGCTTCATGTTTAAAAGTTGCAACATAAAATGCGATACTAGCTCCAAGAAAGACAGTACAAAGTCTTCTAAAATCAGAAGCATGAATGCATATTTGAAGTGGTTAACAATTAGAAGAACTAATTGTTGAAGGCATTAAATCACTTAAACAAAGTGAGGAAATAACTTTTTGAGAAGGTTTTTTGGCTTTTCAGAAATGTTTTTAGGGAATAATCAAACAAAGAAAAACAGGAATCAGATATGTGCTTTAGAGAACAAGACTGAGGAAAATGTGGCCAACAAAATAAAAGAGTACAAAACATATTAAACAAAATACTAGACTGTTTAGAAACCTCTAGATTAATTCAAACAATTGTCTTCACATATAAATTTATTATTATGTACTTTTTAAAGCAAGAAACAAGCAAAATTTAACTAGAAAGGGGGCTTCTATAGTTAGTACAACTGGGTTGAATAAGTACATTATTTTTTATAATGTTAGTTTCGGAAACTGAATTTGCATGTTTAAAAATTTTACATATAAATTCATGAGTGGACAACAAGGAAAAACTATCTGTGCAATTTGACTGGGGATGCAATTGGAGCTAGATAAACAATAAAAATCAATGAAATTGAATAAATCACACTTTTTTCCTTCTTTTAGCAAGTTTCTAGATCATGCTGTTTCAAGCAAGCTTAATTTCAGCTTGTCCAATTTCATGTCAAACATGCTCAAGCCTATCTCATCAGGTATCCACAGGACCAAAGCTCAATAAATGACTGGCAATGTTCAAGCAAACCCTGGCTTGATCCAATATACTAAACATGGGACAGATCAAACAAAAAGGTTGAATGCTATCCTAAGAAGTCCATCTCAAATCTATATGGATATCAAAATTCCTCCAGTATAAGTCCCTAAGAGTGGCAATATCAAACACAACATAAACCCAACACGAAATTAGCAGATTTAGGTTGGGAGTTATCGATATCGTGTCAACCCAATTGTGACACGAAAATAATCGTGTCATGTCGTGGGTTAACCATCCAACCCAAAAACGACATGCTTAACTTGTTAACCTTTACATATCTTGTTAAGGAATTTAACCTAATACATTTATGAACCTATATATATATATATATATATATATATGCTTCTAATCTTCCTTGTTAATTTATACTTAGTTATATTTTATATAATAATAAAAATTAATAGAGGGCTAAATTGATAAATTTAATGATTTTTAAATATTAAAAGAAAATAATTTAAAAATTTTGAAGTGTTATTTGTATCATTTTATGTTACCTATTGATTAAGTGAATCATGTTTGTGTTTAGATATTTTACACGATAAGCTATAAAATTATCATGTCATGTTCATGTAGATCGTTATCATGTTATGGATATAAGTCAATATAACAAGAACGTGATCCACTAGCACGAACTACCACCCCAAGTAGTCCCCACAATTTTTGCTACCAAATGAGATAACTAATTCAGTGAATGGTACAAGATCTTATACTTTGATCTACAGAAGGCAGCCAAATTGCCGAATGCACCTATCCTAAGGGATAGCTCACTTCTTCCAATACCAAGAACAAACCTAAATTCCTTTAGGCTGCTAATGGTTGCCAAAACTACTTGTGCAAGTGCACAATTAACCAAAGATTATGAATGCTAAAAAGTACATTGCATATTTAAATGATAGCAGAAAAGCATCAACTACCTTAAAAATTGCCTTTACAATGTTGTAGTATAAACCTGTTTTAGCCAGACCCCCAGTAAACAGCACTCCATTAACCAGACTGAGCTTCTGCAACACTCACATACAACAAAAAGTTAAATGAGAATCTTAAAGATAAAAAAGGGTACTAAAATAGTCAATAATAACATCATATCACACAAATGAAGAAAGTTCTCTCAAGGTCCCCCTAATCACTTAAGCCTATCCAAAGAAGTTCTGAAACAGTAAATAAAGACCTTTATGTAGATGAGCATCAGACTATGTACTTTATGTAGATAGGAACAGAAGAATCAAAATAATCCTGGCACATCATGCAGTAAAATCAATTTTTCTTACAACTTAGCATCAATAAAGGATAATGATAGCTTATATCATGGACCCAGAAAAGAAAAAAATAATTACACACACAATAAAAGAAAATACTACCAGGATTCTTATTGGACAACATTACAGGAGATTTACCATGCAGAGTCTTCTGCGTCATTCTTTTAAGAGCTCCGCAAACACACACATCCTTCCTAGAAATATAATTTGAGGAATTTAATCCAAAAGTAATCTTCAAACCCTCCTCATTATTTTTCCCATTCCCTGAAACAGAGGAAGTATTCTACTTCTAAAATAAATCAGAGGTTCCAGAATTTTCTTCAAAAGGAATACTCTAGTGAACAAAATGGTACATAAATATGCCAGTTCATTTGGTCACGCATTTTCATCACTTGAACTGTGCAAAATCTTCAGGAATCACAAGGATAATGTACAGCAGTTCGTCTCAGGTAGTGAAACATGGCACAACCTATTTATTAATTATTAACATAATGCATTAAACCAAGTTTGTCTCATCATTAATACCGAAGTACTTTTGACCCTTTCTAGATAATGCTCATACAGTATGATTAACATCATGTGAATTCGATGATAAGTGGCACAATGTTTAGCTCAAAAGCTAAATCTAAGTAACAAATTAGACATCTGTTATGAGCAATAAAGCAGGAAAGCCACTGTAACTCTTACAACCACAAATGCTTATATCCATTTTATCCAGTTCAGATAACCCTTTTGACTATGTGAAAGACCAGTTTTAGAAGCGCCCAAAAATCAAATGCAATTTTATAACCTAACTTTAACGGAATTAAACAAATTCACACAGCAACTGAACTAAGAATAAACAGACCAAGTGAAACACTCAATATTTGATTGCCAATAAATGTGAAATTATTCACAGAAAAATTGGTTTCTAATTTGCAATAAGATTCAGATTACTTCTTTTCTTTTTTTTTTTCTCTATCCCCTTCAATCATCCAAATTCCAATTTTTTTTTTTTAAGAAGAAAAACTTCTGTTTGAATTTTCTCGTGTATATTTACAAATTGATAAACTATCAGATCATTTTTATTAACTCAATCAAACTCTAATTGTCCCAATATTCCAAAAAGAAACCATAAAGGACCTTTTTACTTTCTCTACAGTTCAATCTCGCAAACTCTGCTTGAAAATCTAGACTACCTCAAAAAGAATCTCTGGTGGCTCATTATATATAAGAGGAATCACACGAGCACCAGCCGATTCAACGAATTTAACATAAGAAGCCGCAATATACGACGCGTTTGTCGCATTATTAAGCCTCCCAGAAGCACCATCACCAGGATGACTGAGGATTCCGATCACCGGCCTATAATTCAGCTTAGGATCCGGCGCAGGACATCTGGGCAGATGAGATGATGAGTCATCATCGATTTGAGTCGGAAGAAGAATACTGGACTGGGCAGTAGCTTTGGCCAAGCTAAGTTCTTTACAAAGATAAATAAGTATAGGAATCCACACGTAATTCAACATATCTGGAAATCTGGAGGCCGAAGAGGAGCCGGAGGTGGACGGGATTGAAACGGCGTCGTTAGGAAGGTCGGAGGAGGGAGTAGATGGAGCAGAAGAGGAATTAGAAAGAAAGTTGGAGTGGCTTTTGGGAAATTTGGAAGATGAAGAAGAAGCTAGGGTTTTTGATCGAAGAAGAAGAGAGAAAAGTCGTGTGAGAACGAGTATTTGACATTGAAGAGAGCAGAAGGGGCGAGAGAGTGAGAGCGAAGGCCTGCTGGTTAATTGCCGTACTGTTGGAGTGGCGAAATAAGCACGCAAAAAAAAAAAAAAAAAAAAAAGAAAAGGTAAAAAATAAATAAATAAATTTTCACGTTCTTCTCTTATAAATACTTAAAGAATAAATTATTTGATATATTAAATATCGGAATTTTTTCATTTAGAATAAAAACCCAAAAAGTCAATAGAATTACATCAATTTTTTTATCGAAATCTTATCTTTTAATCTCTTCTGTTTTTAACAAAATTATTTTTTAATCCCTATATTTTTTTAATCATTAAAATATCTAAATTATATATAATTATATTTTGAAAAAAAAAAACACTTCATCTACATTTATAAATAAATAAATAAATCAATATATGGTAAAAATGATTTAATTAGTAAAATAAATATATTATTAATTAAATTTTATTTTTTATAATAATTTTTTTATAAATTATTTTGAAACTAAAAAATATTTAATAAATATAAATTTATAACACACTAACTAATAAATATAATATTAAAATATAATCTAAGAATTGAGATTATATTTAATAAATATAAGTTAATAAATAAATTTTATTAAAATTATATATTAAAAACTTTTAAATATTATAAAACTAATTAAATTAGATTAATAAAATAAAGAAAATTTATCAAATTCAGTAAAATTTAATATTATAAAGAAATAATATATGAAATAGAATATAAAAATTTATACATGTAAAAGATAAATATAAATATATAAAAATATATTAAACAAAATTAAAATAATCGATGTCTTAATTTAGTGATGAGGTAAATTACTTTAAAATTAAGTTAAAATTCAAATCTCACTAATAAAATTATTCATAAAAAATTAAAAACATAAAATTTCTAGTATTATACTCAAAAATTTAATTTAATTTAATAAATTTCTTTATTTGAATATGTTCAAATAATTGGAAAGTTGTTTCATATAAAAAAATTTAAAAATTTATGAATTTTATTTTTTACATAAAAATAAATAATTATTTTATTTATTTTAATAAATTACTAAAAATGAATAAATAAAATAATTTATTTATTTATTTTATAGAAATTGGATAGTAATTTATTTTATTTTATTTACAAATAAAATTTATTTAGTTTATTTATTTAATTAATTTTAATTACAAATAAAAATAAAATTTAATCAATAAAATACATAATATATTTATTTTATTAATTAAATTTATTTTAATATTAATATTTATTTATTTATGTAGATGGAGTGTTTTTAAAAAAATAATTATATAATTCAAATATTTAAACGATTAAAATATAATTTTAGCTCAAATGGAGAGATTAAAAAGTAATTTTTAGTTAAAAAAAATTGATGAAAATATAAATGACATTGATTTTTAGGCCTTTTTGTCCTAAGTAAAAAAAAAAAAATCCAGGAGCTTGATGAAATCAACAATTTTTTAAAGGATTCATAAAGAAAAAATATGAAAATTAAAGATTTTTTTTATCTTGTAAAAAAAAAGAGAAAATGGGTTTGTTAGTACAAAAATAATTATTTATATATGTTTATAAGCTTAAATACTTGTGTAATAATTGATTAGGTTAAATAATAAAATAAATTAAAAATTTTGTATGATTTTTCAATTTTATCTAAAATTTTTAATTTAATTAGTTCTATCTCAATTTTTAAAATTAGTTATAAATTTACTATTATTTTTTTTTAAATACTCAATTAATTAAAAAATTTACTGTTAATCGTTAATCATTAATCTCTAATTATTGACAGTTAATCAATAATTATTGATAATTGATAAAAAAAATTTTACATTTCATATATAATGTGAATTTTTTATTTTATTGAGTATTTTATTTTTATTTTTTATATTTTTTGTATATCACATCAATTATGAAAAAATATTGACTGTCAAAATATTTAAAAAAAAAAAAGATAATATGATGTATAAAGAGATATATGAAATAAAATATGAGATATCAAATAAAACATATTTTTTAAAATATGGGGAGAGAATTTTTAGTTATATATTTTTTATTTTTTATTATTAATTATCATTAAAATGTGTGTCAATTAATTAAAATATAATAATATATGTATGCGTGATTTTAGAATGTTAATTAATTAGTATTGTACAATAAAAATTTAATTTTTATCAAGAATATGTTGTTTGATTTTTTTTTTTACCTATATTTTGGGAAAACATATTGATGAATACCTAAACATTAAAAGAAATTAATAAAAGAAACATTTCTTAATAAAAATATATATACAATGAAACCATCGTTTTGAAAAAAATATTAATATTAATTAAAAGTACAATTTCTTTTTTCATTATTTAATAGAAGTGTTTATGTTTCAATTTCCTCGATTTAAGAGTAAAAATTCTAACTAAATTAATAAAATCGATTTTTAAATATTTTAAATCTTAAATAAATTAAATAATATTAAAAAAAATCAAAACTAAAGTTATTTGGACTCGATTTAAATAATAAATTTGATCGGTTTGACAAAAGTAATAAATAAAAAAATTTGAAGAAACCAAAAAAATTTAATAAACATTAAAATAAAATCATAATTTAAAAAATTAAAAAATTATTAGAGTATTTTAAAACTAATTCTCTAACTTTTATAGAATAATAATCTAAGTAATTGATAGATTTTTTCACTTTAAAAATATATAAATTCAGCTTTCAAAAATATAATTACAACTCTCCAATTCTATAATTAATGTTATTATTATTTTTTTAAATAAAGACCAACTCTCCAATTAATATTTATTTTAACAATACTATTAATTTATATAATAACTTTAACATGTATTGTTAATATAGGAAATAAAAGATTAAGAATATAAAAAAAAATAAAGATTATCATGATATTAATAAAATTTTAATAGTCTAATTTAAAAAATATTTTTAAGAGTATAAGAGTATATTCTAAAAAATAATATAGTTTTATTATATTATCGGTTTAGTTTGATTTAATTGAATTTTTATTTTTTTAGATTAAAACTAAATCAAAAATTTAATTTATAAAAATTTTAAAATCATAACGAACCATGAAATAATATAAATCATGATTTTTTTTTATTTGAATTTAATTGAATTGATTCGATTTAATCAATTTGGTTAATTTTTGTACAATCCTATTACCTAAAGTAAACAAAAGAAATTTTAGAAGTCAGACTAAGTTATATTATTTAAGTGCAATTTATTTAATTTCATATTTAAATAATTTTAGTCATCTTAAAAAAATTATAAACTATTATTTAAAGAGTTTTTCCAACGAGTATGTTAAAGCATTAATTAAAAAATAATAATTCAAATAGACTTAAATAAATAAATTTATAAATAAATTAAATGATTGAAATTGCTTAAAATAATAATGATTGTAATTGAGATAATTGCAATTTTTCTCATTTGACTCATTTTTAAATTAATTTAAATTTTTTATCTAAAATAACTATTTTGTAATCGTAAAATAATAGTTCCCTAATTTGATTTTATTTGAATTGTTTTTATTTTAGAATATCTAAATTGTTTTTAACTAGTGTTCTTAGGTTGCCTTTGAAGAGTTAGATGAGACAACAATGACCAAGACAAGACAAAAAATTACAGGGAAAGATAAGACATAATTATATTATTTTTTGCTTGATGCAATTTGGACGACACAAATTTTTTATGTTGTATTGTAAATAAAATGATAATATTACCCCTATCATGTTTTTTTGTTTATTGCTAATATCAAAAGAAAGTACATATAACAAAAAAGCCGAGTATAAAATCAATCATGAGAATTTGGCGCAAAATGAATTCTTTTTGCTAAGAGATGAATAGCTCCATTTGTAGATTATCTAACATAAGATAAAGAAACTTCAATCAATTTTCGAACTAAACTATTACAGTCATAAAAAACCAACCCCTCATCAGACAAATTCTGCAATTGTCTTGGAAGTGCTTGAAAAATCATAAACGAGTTCATTTCAGCTATGACTTTTTCCCAGCCTTTCTTTTTTATCCAATTTTGCACTTTTTGTACTTTTAAGACTTTAACCATCAATAGGTCATGCATTCCATCAATCACAACCAACTTAGCTGCAATAAATTGACCAACATAATCTCTAACAATCAATTCCAATCTTATCCTACTTAAGTTGTTGAATATTAATGCATCCACATTTAATTTTAAGTAACTAGCTTGATGTTTAGAATAAGGCATATCATGATGAGTACCAAAAGATGATATTGTTAAACTCATGTTCCTTAGCAGTTGCGCATCTCTTCATTCTTGTAGCAACGACTATGCATTCGTAAGAATTTTAGAAATAGACACAAAAATAGCCTCATAAACTAAATCATTCCTAGCTTTTCATAATGCTTAACAAATCATGATCACCAGTCCATAATGGTCCTGGTCCACTATCCTAAATAGGTACCTCAGCCAATCAAATAAATTATTAATAGCTCCTCTATTATATCAAATAGATGAAAAACTCCAGCACTGTTTAGCAACTGTACATGTTACCAACACATGGAAAAGGCTTTATTCTTCAACTTTATAAACTTGACAAATGGGAGCAATGTCTACTTAGATTTAAGAAGAACTGCAGTTGGCAACCAATTTTTAAGAGCATGCCAAACTTTGTCCTTAGCTTTTGGAGGAACATGAAGCTTCCAAAACTTTATCCAAAATTCAAGATTTTCTTAACTCGTAGTTTGAGAACCATTACCATAACTCAGGTGATAACAACTTTTGACACTATAGCTCCTTTTCGATTCAGGAAGCCAATACAAATTGTCTTCAATTCGTCTCATACTCAAAGGGATCCCGAAAATGACATCCGATTCTTAATCATTGAATAAAGAAGATATAAGATCTTTATTTCAATTGGCCCAACCTTGAACCATTAAGTCTAATACTATTGCATTGGTTTATAGAGGGTAACCATGGATCATGCCACACCGTGATATTATGACCTGATCCTACCCTTATGTGATTACCAGCTTTAACCAGCCTTTTCAATGCCAAATTACTTCTCCAAAAGAAGCTAGGATTATTTCCCAATTTAGTATCAAGAGAAGAGGAATTGGGAAAGTACCTTGCTTTATAGATTTTGGTCACCAAGGAATTCAAATATGTCAGAAAATCACCAACCATGCTTACCAAGCAATGCAAGACTAAAGTCTCTCAGCTTCCTAAAACCTAAACCTCCAAACACCTTTGATACACATAATCTATCCCAAGATAACTAGCAAATTCACCCCTAAATGTGTTCCAATATTCCACAAAAAGAGTTAAAAATTCTTTCTATTTTCTCACACAATTCATTTGGAAGAAGAAAACACTCATAACAAAGTTTGGAATTATTTGAGCAACAATTTTTAGTAGAATCTCCTTCCCTGCATGAGACAAGATCTTCCACTTCCACCCTTGGAATCTTTGCCAAACCTAGTTATTAGACATTGAGTGTTCTAACATGCTCATTTTAATGGGTACCAATAGCTAATTATTCAACTAATCTTGTTTGTTTGAATATATGCAAAGTCCCTTTTTAGAATGTAGGTTTTTAACTTGTAGCGCCCATTACAAAATATATAGCCCCCACTACTAAGTAAATCGTAGCCGCTACATAAAATTCACGGCCACAACATTCTGTCCAGAAGGTCCAGTAGTTTGAGTCAAAAATTGTAGCCCCCATTACTAACAAAGTAGCGCCCGCTACAAAATAATTACAGCTGCTATATTTTTAGTCACAACTGCGAATTTCAAATTGAAAAGCTCAAAGATATAAAGAGCAGAGAAGTAAAGCCCGCTACTCAGGGAGTAGCGCCCGCTACTAAAGGAGCTTAAAAACCCAAAAGCTTTTTGGACAAATTGGTTGAAGTGTCGCGCCCGCTACATGTTAAGTAGCACCTGCTACTAAGTTAATTCAATGCCTCTACAGGAAAAGTTGCAGTCGTGAAGTTCTTCATCCAAAGCATAGTTGCACCCGCTATAAGATAAGTAGCCCCCGCTACTTACTTAGTAGTGCCGGCTACTCCTTTTATAACAGCCACTATACCTGAAAAATTGACCTGAAAATAGCCATTGTTAATACAAAATTTTGCATTAAATGCACATTTAGTGCACCCAAAACGACTCTTTTAAAATAAGGACTATTTTTATGGGTTGGTATGAAGTTAATAGAAAAACAACAACTATTCATAGAGCATTAATTCATACCTTTGAGCATTCAAATATTCTTAAGTTTAATATTTGAGTTTTCTAATGTAAAGAGAATTAATTGCTAATCTTCAAGGTTGTTGGAGGGTAATTAACTTTTGAGAATTGGGTAAAAGTAATTAGGTAATTTTTTTTTCTCATCTTTTATAATTCTTTAGGGTTATGTGTGAGCCTATTTATAAAACACATTGTAAGGTTTATTGTAAGCCAAAATACTTTGAGGTTTAATATTAAACCTATAAAAAGGATCAAAGTTAGTGAAATACTCAAGTGTGATCTTGAGCAGTGGACGTAGGCTTATTTTGGCCGAGCACTATAAATTTCTTGTGTGAATTTTTCTCTCCTTCTTCTCCTTATAATTTTTATATTGTTGTTAATTTTTAAAGATAACCAATTCATTCTCCTCTTGGTTGCCAAGAAACTTTCAATTCATATTAGAGCTTTGAATCCACTATTTTAAAGATTTAACCATCTTGGATCAAAAATCATATGGCAAACCAAGCAACCGACATCATTGAAAGTGGTTCTACCATGAGACCACCTTACTTCAATGGCACCTGTTATCCCTATTGAAAAAATATAATGGAAATCTACATGGATAGTGATGATATTGATCTTTGGATATAGTTGAAGCAAATTATACGGTTCCTATAAAACCCCATTGATGATATGAAAATCATCAAACTAAAAATTGAATAAACACCAGTGGAAAAGAAAGCAAATAAGAGGAATCGAAAGGCAATAAACACTCTTTATTATGCTTTGAGTAGAGATGAGTATAGCAAAATCTTTCATTATATTTCGGCAAAGCAAATTTAGGACACCCTTGAGACCACTCATGAAGGAAAAAAATCAAGTTAAGGGTAAGAAGATTCAAATTCTTACTTATGAATATGAGCTCTTCCAAATACTACCCAATGAGAAGGTATTTGAAATATACAATCGTTTCATGGTGATAATTACTCTAAAAAAGACATTAATTGCAAGATCTTGAGAGTTCTACCTAAGAAATATTGGGAAATAAGAGTTGCTTCAATTGAGGAAGCCAATGACTTGAGCACCCTTCCAATTGACAACTTGTTGGAAAAACTTCTCACACATGAAATTACTTTATCTCAAGACAAAATAGAAGAGAAGAATAAAGGGATAACTCTCATTGCTTCTAAGGAGGCTTCTTCAATTGATAGTAATGAAGGGGAAGATGATGAAGACATGGTCTTTCTCACCAAAAGAATAATAAATCTTATTCTTAGGAAAAACAAGATCAAGAAGCCATTTGAAAGATATGAGAAGTATGAGAAGTCCAAGGGTAATCAAGTGAAATGCTTTGAGTGTGATAAATTTGATCACAAAAAATCAGATTATCCAAGATCGAAGAATAAGAAAAGTTTCAATAAGAAGGCATTGGCGGCCACTTGGGATGATTCAATGACTCCGATGAAGAGAATGAAGCTGGCAAAGATGAAGTAGCCAATCTTTGCTTCTTGGCAATTGAAAAGGATGCATCTTCAAATGAGGTTAGTAATTTTGATTTTAACTCTAATAATGATGCCATGCAAATTATGGATACATTGCTTTCAAAATATCATAAGTTGGAAAATAAATATGATACATTGAAAGAAATATCAATTGAAGTCTTAGATATTTATGATGCGTACAAAAATAAAATAAATGAACTGAGTGCATCTAATGATGAATTAAAAAAGGCCATTAACCTTAGGGACCAAGAATGCAATAAGCCAAAAAATGAAAATTCATTGTTGAAAAATAAGTTAGATTCTCATAATGGTTGCCTGTCCAAGCTTTGCAATGGCAAAGAAAAATTAGATAAAATACTTGAGTCCCAAAGGTGTCCTACAATTAAATATGAACTTGGCTATAATGGAGGAGATGCGCCATCAACATCTAAGACTATATTTGTAAAGGCATCAAGCATACATACTCATATTGATTGCTTGCCTCCACCTAAAAATTCTAGGCCTAAAGTAAATTTGCATAGGCATGTCATACATGATTCTAATTTTGGAAAATTAAAGAATTCATATTCTAGACCAAAATCAAAATATGGTTATTGGCTTCAATATCATTCCAAACCACACCATAAGACAAAATCTCAACAAAAGTATAAAATTCATTTGAGATGTCACTATTATGAGAAATTTGGTCATTCAAACTTCAAATGCCATATTAGAAATATGCATTTAGGTTATATTGATGTTAACCCCAAGGACCTAAAAGTATTTGGGTACCTAAAACTAGATGAATTTCATCATTTATAGGTATACTTGAAATCCACAAGGAAAGAAGAGCATGGTATTTAGGTAGTGGATGTTCAAGGCATATGACCGGTAATGCAAGTTTTCCCACAAACTTGGAAGAGAAGAAAAGAGGAAAGGTAACCTTTGGAGACAATGGCAAAGGTAAAATCATTGGAATTGGGAAAATTGGTAAGACCGACAAACTCTCTCTTGAATTTGCATTGTTGGTTGATAGATTGAAGCATAACTTGATTAGTTTTAGTCAATTATATAACATAGGAAATCAAATTTCTTTTACTTCTAAGAAATGCTATGTGAAGCGTTTGAAAGATAAAAATTTTATTTGTCAGTTATAAAATTGGTAATATTTACATGATTGATATTAGTAGCATGCATGATGATAATGTTGATTGTATGGTTTCTCTATGTGATGATATGTGGTTGTGGCATAGGAGACTTGGACATGTTGGCATGAATCACATTAACAATCTTAAGTCTAATGAGCTTGTAATTGGTCTCCCCAAGGTCAAGTTTCACAAAAACAAAATGTGTGATGCATGTCAAATGGGAAAGTAAAAAAAAATTTAAAACAAAAAATTTTGTTTCTTCTTCTAAACCTCTAAAGCTTTTGCATATGAATTTGTTTGGCCCTTGTAGGACATCTAGTCTTGAAGGTAAACAATACGCATTTGTCATTGTTGATGATTACTCTAGCTTCACTTGAGTATTATTCCTTACTCATAAGGATAAAAGTTTTAAGGAATTTAAATCTTTTTCTAAAAGAGTCCAAAATGAAAAAAGTTTTTATATCACATATTTAAGAAGTGATCATGATTAATTATGACTTAAATTCTTTTGTGATGAAATGAAAATTTTTCATAACTCTTTTACTCCTAGAACTCCCTAACAAAATGGAGTTGTAGAAAGAAAAAATGAAACACTTATTGATATGGTTAAAACTATGCTCAATGTATATTCACTTCCTAAGTACTTTTGGGCCGAAGCTGTCAATAGTACTTGTTACATTTCAAATAGACTTTTTATAAGATCAATTTTAAACAAAACTCCTTATGAGTTATGGAATGGAAGAAAACCAAGAATTTCATATCTAAGAGTATTTGGATGCAAATACTTCATACTTAATATCAAGGATAACCTTGGGAAATTTGACTTCAATACCAATGTAGGTGTTGGGTTATTCAACTTCTAGCAAAGCTTATAGAATATTTAACAAAAGAACTTTTTGTTGAAGAGTCCATGCATGTTACATTTGATGAAACTAGTCATTTTAATGTGCATAAATTTGAACATATTGAGAATGATGATATATTTGATCATATGTATGATTCATCTATTGACTTAGAGCCTTTTGTTGATTCATCTTCAAAGAATCTTGATGACCTAGGAAATTCTTCCAAGGCCTATTGATTTTAAACTTCCAAAGGATTGAAAATTCAAAAGGACCATCAAAAAGACCTCATAATTGGTGAACCCTCAAATGGTGTAGCCACATGATTCTCTTTCAAGGAAATAGTGAATGACCTAGCCTTCATGTCTAAGATTGAACCTAAGAATATCCATGAGACCCTAGAGGATGAAAGTTAGGTTGAGGCCATGCAAGAAGAATTGAACCAATTTGAGAGACAAGGTTTGGACCTTGGTTCCTAGACTACAGAACCATCCCATCATAGGTACCAAATAGGTTTATAAAAACATACTAGATGAGGTTGGTGTGATAACTAGGAACAATGCTAGATTAGTGGCAAAGGGATATAATAAAGAGGAATGAATAGATTATGATGAGACCTTTGTACCGGTGGCTAGACTTGAGACAATTAGGATGCTACTTGCATTTGCATATCATATGAACTTTAAGTTGTATCAAATAGATGTTAAAAGTATTTTTTTTTAAATGGTTTTATTGAGGAAGAAGTTTATGTTGAACAATTTCCCTGTTTTGAACAATTTGATTTTTCAAATCATGTTTTTAAACTTCAAAAAGCTCTTTATGGTCTTAAACAAGCTCCTAAAGCTTGGTATGATAGACTTAACACAATTTTTTTTTTATTAACAATGATTTTTCAAAAGGTAAAGTTGATACAACTCTTTTCATTAAAAAGGACATGCATAACATATTAATTATGCAAATATATGTTGATGACATAATATTTGGTACTACTAATAAGGTTTTATACAAAGAATTCTCTTTTTGTATGGAAAGTGAGTTTGAGATGAGCATGATGGGAGAATTGAAGTACTTTCTTAGATTACAAATCAAATAATGTGAGGAAGGCATCTTCATTAACCAATCAAAGTACAAAAAGGATCTTCTCAAGAGGTTTGGAATGGATAGAACAAAGGCTAGTAAAACTCCAATTAGCTCCACTATCAAGTTTAACAAAAATGATCATGGTAAGCCTATTGAGGAGAAGAAATGTAGAGGTATAATTGGTAGCTTGCTTTATTTAACCACTAGTAGGCCGGATATTATGTTTGTCATGTGTTTATGTCCGCGTTTTCAATAATGTCCTAAAGAGTCTCATCTGCATACAGTCAAAAGGATTTTGAAATATTTGATTGGTACACAACATCTAGACTTTGGTATCCAATAAACATACATTTTAGTTTAATTGGCTATTCCGATGCGGATTTTGTCAGTAGTTACATGAATAGGAAAAGTACCTCTGGTACTTGTCAATTCCTAGGAAATTACCTTGTTTTTTGGTTTAGCAAGAAGCAAAATTCAGTGGCTTTGTCCATCGCAAAAGCCAAATATGTGGTAATCGCTTGTTGTTGTGCACAAGTGTTGTGCATGAAATAACAAATTTATGACATAGGTGTGCATTTTGACAAGATTCCGATTAAGTGTGATAACACTAGTGCTATTAATTTATCAAAAAATCTTGTTTAATATTCTTGAAGTAATTATATTGATATTAGACATAATTTTCTTAGAGACAATATGTTAGGCAATAATGTTGCTCTTGAATTTGTTGTTTTAAATTATCAACTTGCAAATATTTTTACAAAATTTTTAAATGATGAACATTTAAATTTTATTAATGTGAATTGGATTTGTTAGATGGTAGTGATATTAAAAATTTGATTTGAGTGATATATATTTTATTGTCCCTGTGCCTGTTTCTGACTTGTAGCACCCGCTACTCAAGTAACGGCCACTACAAATATTGTAGCACCTTCTAATCTGGGTAACTGTTCTTGTTTTTCTCTTTGTCTAGATTAGCGCATCATTATTTTTAATAACGACTGCTACTTCATTAGTAGCACCCGCTACTAATTAGTAGCAGCCGCTACTTATTATTCGTGGCCGCTGCTGACGTGTTTTAAATAGAAACCAATTGGCACTCTAGCCATTCACACTTTGACCTAAAATGGTTTTCTCTTAAATTCTCTTAACTCTCTTTTTGCAAAACCATTTCTCATTCAAAATTCATCCTTTCTTTCATCTTCATGACTCCTAAACGTATCAAAACTATCACTGCTCGGACTAAAAAGGCAATCAATGATTCTATCTCTAATTTCTATTCTCTGTCAAATTCTCCTCCACCTCCTCCTCCCATTACCAAAATTGCTCGCACTATCAAAGGAAAAGAAAAGGTAGTTGAATCCTCTCAACAACCTTAAGTACCTCTAACAATCTTAGTTTCAACCCTCAGACCACGATCGAGTTCTGAACTCTCTAATTCCTGAAGAAAAATAAAGGTTTGTGCTTCTAACCACTACTCGCAAAATTCTCCCATCTCGATATACGGCTTAGAGCATTATTGGCAAGTTAGGGTTAGCAGACCATGTTAGAGACAAATTACTTATTGTAAACTGGATATCCTTAGTCACCATAGCCTATCCCTGTTTTTCACTTTTAGTTCAATAATTTTTCTCAACCTTAAAGGTCAATACATCCACTAGCTCTTCTTATAGTGTAATGACTTTTAAATTACTAAGACAACCATATGTTTTGTTGAAAGACAAATTAAAATAAATTTTTGGCTTTCCTCAAGATGGGTTAGACAATTTTCACAATGACTTTAATGAAAATACTTTTTGGACCCATATTACTAGTTCACAGACACCCTTTAACCCTCGAACTGCTAAATCTACTAGTATTAAGAGCCCTATCCTCAACATTATTTATAGAATAATGTCCTATACCATCAATGCAAAAGGCACTAGTTATAGTGTTGTTCTTAAAACTGACTTTTTTTTTTTTCTTATGGTGCATTGAGAACAATCGCCAGCTTGAATCCAATATATGCTAGTTGATCATCTTGACTCGCTATCTAGGAGAAAAATTGGTGATATTATTCTAGGAAACTTAATCACCCATATAGCTATTGAGATCACTAAAACCAACCCCAACCTAAACTTTCGCTTCAACCCTGAAACCACTTCTTACTATCCCGTTATGTACCAAAAAGATGACCAAAAATTTCTTGGTCTACTTACCCTTGTCAAGATGAACATTATGGTTAAAAATCAAGATGGGGAATATGTTTTGCGAGAAGAGGTTTGTGAAGCAGGAAATGAAGAAGGAGAAGAAGAAGAAGAAGAAAGTAGTGAAGATGACACATAGCCTGTACCTCCAGCAGCTTCAGCCTCCTTTGTGTCTCCTATGATGGACTTCTCCCAATTGGCTATAATAATCACAGATAGCATTGATGTGCTTGAGCGCACTGTGTTAGCAGGTATCCAGACTCTTGATGATTGCATCACCAAAATTGCCTTTGTATAGACTTCCATCAAAAGGTTAATTCATCACCTTCAACGCCAGCAGCTAGAGTTGACTGTCACTCTTCACGAGACTGAAGTTTTTCCTTCTACAGCTTTAGAATCTAACAATGCAGTCTCTAATCGGATCATCGACACTCATGTAGCAAAGGACCATTCCCCTACTGATACATTTACTAGTATAACTGTCATTGGAGTTGAGGTAGTTGCTAAGTACGAAGATCCTCTAACTGATACATCTACTACATAGTTTTTGTTTTTTATTTTATTTGTAGTCTTTTTTGTTTCCTTGTATTTTCTGTTTGTTTAGTCAAATATGAAACATTTTGGTTATACATACAACATTTTAAGTTATATATATATATATCTTATATCAATCTTGCTTAAATATATGTTTGGATGCTGACTATTGTTGATGCATTTTGCATTATATATTATTGTATGGTCATTTTGATGGATATGATTATGCAACATATTTTATATTATTTTAGCAAAAACACTCCATTTTGATCAACTTTTTTGGATTGCTTTCAAACAAAGGGAAGTAGAAGTGCAAAATTGTTAAAAATATATTTTAAAACTTGTTGGCACAAATTCATGAGAAGTTTTGTACTAATTTTTCAACAAAATTTCTTAGTTCACACTTTTAAATATTGCATTTAAAAGTTGTTTATCACCATTAAAAAGGGAGAGATTGTTAGACACTGAGTGCTCTAATATGTTCATTTTTATGGGTACAAACAACTAATTATTCAACTAATATTATTTGCTTGATTATATGTAAGGTATCTTTTCATAATGCAGGTTTTTAACTTGTAGCACGCACTATAAAATATACAGCCCCCGTTACTAAGTAAATCACAGCCGCTATATGAAATTCACAGTCGCAATATTTTGTCCAGAAGGTCCAATAGATTGAGTCTAAAAGTGTAGCATCTACTACTAAAGAAGTAGCGCCCGCTACAAAATAATTCACAGTCGTGAATTTCAAATCTAAAAGCTCAAAGATATAAAGAGCAGAGGAGTAGCGCTCGCTACTGAAGGAGTTCAGAGACACACAAAAGCTTTTTGGACAAATTGGTTGAAGCGTCACGCCTACTATATGTTAAGTAGTGCTTGCTACTAAGTTAATTCACGATTGCTACAGAAAAAGTCACAGCTATGAAAATTTTCATCCAAAGCAGAGTCGCACCCTCTACAAGATAAGTAGCCCCTGCTACTTACTTAGTAGTGTCTGTTACTCCTTTTATAGCTGGGACTATACCTGAAAAACTAACCGAAAAATAATCGTTGTTAGTACAAAATTTTATATTAAATGCACATTTAATACACTCAAACGACTCTTTTAAGCTGAAAACTATTTATATGGGTTGGTATGAAGTTAATAGAAAAACAATAACTATTTATAGAGTATTAATTCATACCTTTAAGCATTCAAGTGTTCTTAAACTTAATATTTGAGTTTTCTATTGTAAAGAGAATTAATTGCTAATCTTCAAGGTTGTTGAAGAATAATTAATTTCTGAGAGTTGGGTAAAAGTAATTGGGTAATTTCTTTCTCATCTCTTATAATTCTTTAGGGTTGTGTGTGAGCCTATTTGTAAAACACATTGTAAGGTTTAGTGTGAGCTAAAACATTTTGAGGTTTGATCTTGAATTTATAAAAAGGATCAAAGTTAGTAAAATACTTAAGTGTGATATCGAGGAGTGAACGTAAGCTTATTTTGGCCGAACCACTTTAAATTCCTTATGTGAATTTTTATCTCATTCTTCTCCTTATTATTTTTAAGTTGTCATTAATTTTTAAAAATAACCAATTCACTCTCCCTCTCTTGGTTGCCAATAAACTTTCACTAGTCCTTAATAAAAGCAAATATCTCCTTCTTCTATCTATTAATAAAAGAAGGAAGACCAAGATAATGAGTGTTCACATCACCTAAACCGACATTAAGAAATTGACATTATTTCTTATTATAGATAGTATGGAATGTTAGGACTATAAAATAGAGAAGACTGCTGGAAATTAATAGCTTGTCCAGAGGTCTGCTCATAAATGTCTAAAACCTATTTAAACTCCTAAAATTCTTGTCTACTGTCCTTAAAGAAAAATGGTATGTCGTCAGCAAATAATAGGTGAGAAAATTGGGAGCACTCCTTGCCAACCTACAACGATGAATTAATCCTCCTTGTGTTTCAACATTACAGTTAAACTCTCTGCACATAGGATGAATAAATATGACGACAATGGATCACCTTGCCGAATATCATGATCTAAACTCAAGGATCGTGATCGGTGTGTAGTTAGATCATAATCTAACCACACAAGCCTAGTAAATACTATACTTACAACCAATAAGATTTCATATGAGTATTAAATCAAATACTTATATTCATTTATTACCATATAAGTATCAAGAAAAAAATGAACTTTTATTCCAAATAATAACTGTGAAGTCTTGTCCTAGCTCCGGTTTGATTCACTAGAAATCAGAATGCTCATTTTGGGTCCGGTCTCATGATTAAAGTGGTTATCGCCTTTATTTTTTTGAAATTATTTTTTAATTTATTTTGAAAATGATTTTAGGAGTCGCCACCTTAATTTATTTTTAATTGAGAAAATATAAGGTAAAAACCCATAATTTGACTCCAATTTTATTTATCCCAAAGGAAAATGCACTAGTCTTTCTAGACCAAAGAGTATTCGGAGACTAGATTTTCAGTTTATTTTTTAAAATATTTGTTTGGCTAATTAATATAAGAATAATTTTAATTAAAATAATTTCATGAATAAATATAAAATGAAATGACAAAAATAAATGAATACTTTTATTATTAAATAAAATAAATACAACTATACGTAAAAGAAAGTGCATAAAATTAATATAATTAAAAAGAAAAATTACAATAAAAACTAAGGACATGTGATACTTTCTCTAGCCCTTATGGAATTTTAGGAAAGTCACACATTCCCTAACATAAAAAAGGTAATAGGAGGAGGAAGTTCTTTATTTTAATTTGGATTTGTCACTTGGATCAAGTGTGTCTGCTTATTCTTTTGAATGGGAATTAAAATCCATACAGTTCTTCTTTTTTGCAAAAGAGTTAGTTTGATTTTAAGTCTAATTTATCATGTTCTTTTATTATTATTTTATAAGAAATAGAAGAAGAAGAGAAAAACTATAATTAAAAGTAGAGTTAGGTGTTCTACCTTATGTTCTTCTTGAAACCAAAAGATGATGGAGAATTCTATATGAACGAAGTCCCACTTCTAAAGTGCAAAGATATTTAATTAAGTCCAAATTAAGTTCTAAATTAATTAAATTAATTTTCAAAATTGATTCAAGGAGAACCAATTTAAAATTATAAAGCAATAAATAAAATGAATAAGAGCAATTTAAAACCTAATTCGAAGTCCAATGGACTAAATTAAGCATACTAAAACCAAGAAGGAAATAACTTTATAAATCTTGTAGGGAGAAAATAAGAGAGAATATTAGAAAGTTGAGAGGACAGACATCAATTAACAACCATAAGTTAGTAAAATGAACAAATGGAGCATGTTTATATAAGCCAAGGGGGAGAGGAAAGAGTTCCAATCTTCCGATGTGGGGTTGGATTTCAAAAAGACTGAAAAAATGGAACAAAGTGTATGTTACTGCACACATCATCTACGAGTCTGCATGTGGCCCTGCGATTGTCCCAGGGGTCTTTGCAGTTTTCATAGGCGAGTTTGGCCCGTTTTGGCCTATTTTGATTTTTTTCTTTTCTAATGGTTCTGAGGGTACAAAAATCATGTGTTCATAGTTGCCTCTTATCATGATTTTTTCTTGAAAAATAATTATAATAATAGTGAACACAAGTTACCACAATCAGATAGGTTAAAGGGATCCTAAGTTTATCCTAAAAAGGTCTGATAAGATTCTAAGGCTGCCCTTAGGGAAGGTCTCCTAAAGCTGCCCTTAGGGAAAGAAAAAACTCTGAAAGACTCCTGTAGGAAGGTATATTAACTTTATGCTAAATCTCATATGTAAATTCTAAGGATGCCACAGGATAATCAATTCTAGAAAAGGGAAACCTAAATCTACTCTAGGTTTTAAAGTATGAATCCCAAAGATGCCCCAGGATAGTTTAAAGTATGAATCCTCTATGCTAGGTTGATAAGGATGTTATGCTGAAATTGATACTAGTGCTAATTTAAGCTAAGCACGCAAGCTGAATGTTGAACATAATATTAGTGCTATGCTAAGTACATGAGCTAAAGGCCAAGGACGGAGAGAGGGGTGGCCAAGGTAGGCTTGGCCCACTCCCGCAAAAATAAAATTTCATGAACTTTGCCACCTCAGCAAAAATAAAATTTCATGAACTTGTAGAAAAGTTTTCACCTAACCTATTCAAATTCAGTTTTTTATACAAAAAAAAAAAAAAAAAAAAAATCAGCCCACCCAAACTTAATTTTTAGACATAAAAATTTTTTTATCCCACCCAAAATTAATTTTCTAGTTTTATCCCTGCTAAAGGCTAAAGATGATAATGGTACTAAGTTAAGCACGCAGGATGAAAGTTGATGTTGGAATTGATACTAGTACTAAGATAAACATACAAGATGAAGGTTGAAGATGATACTAGTGCTAAGCTAAGCGCACAGGATGAAAGTTGATGCTAGAGTTGATATTGGTGCTAAGTTAAGCACTCATGATGAAGGCTGAAAATGATACTAGTGCTAAGCTAAGCATACAAGATGAATGCTGAAGATGATGCTAAGCTAAGCACACAAGAATGAATGCTGAAAATGATGATGGTGCTATGCTAATGTCATACCCCAACTCTAGTGGTGTGACGATGATAGGGCAAGGGTAGACTTAAGGCTACCATAAACTTGTAGAACACCCATAACCTGTATTTCATACACATCATATATCTATATCATACATAATCATCATTAAGTATAGTCAATTATATGAATCATATAATCATCATTCATGTATTTCAATATACCTTCATATGATTTTCTCTTGTTTCTTACCGATCAAAAGATACATCCCACATCAATAAGAAACAAGGAATAATCCATAAATGTGTTAATCTAGACATCAAAATAGTATCATCCTCAACATCTAACTATAAAACTCTAGAGTATGCTCCTCATACAATATAAATACATTAATACAAAATAATGGTTCATCAAAGAATTACATAGAGTCTTCTTGGAGGAATGAATCAGGAAGCTATGTCTTCTGAATTAGCTCTCTCTTGAGCTACATTGTCCCCTGAAATCCACAAAAGACAACTGAGCCTTTAACTCAATAAGATATAAATATGCAATGCATAGGTTAAGCCAAAAAACTTAGGTATGAAAGTATTATAGGGTTATACTTGAAAATAACATAAGTGCTCACAACTGAATAACACTATCAAACAAATCATAAGATAGAACTGTCATAATCATAACGCATCGGTAGCCTTGCTACTTTATCATGTCACATATACTTGGTCGAGCATATGTCTAAAGCTCATGGCCCTCTCTAGGTGGAACACTGATAAAAACCTTATCAGTTGGGCTACCATTGTGCATATAGACTAATGAATTTATTCTCATTGGGAAGAGCATTCTATATACATGCATATCATATGTAATATAGCTTAGTTTTCTCATAGAAACATATTGGTCATGAGACCATCAACTCATAAACACGTATTCATTCAATTTAGCAAATAGGTTTCATAATTAGCTTGGTCTAAGGAAGGATGATAAAGTCATTCACAACATACAAGATAATTACTTGTATCAATTTAAGAATATCATGGGAAATTTATTGAATAGACTAACAATACAATGTTTCATAATATGGAGATTATTTACATATACGTTAGGAAGGATTGAACAATCAATTTTAAAGAACAACATGCATGTGCAATGGTTACATTTACCTCAAAGCAAATTATCCTTGTTAATCCCTTAAACAATTGTGAAATAAAAAATCCTCTCTATTTCCTTGAATTCTCCTCTCCCATGTCAAATCCCTAAGTACTCAAAATTAGGGTTTTACCTGAAAATGCTCATACATGATAAATTTTCATGTTTCTATTCATCTTTAAGAATCCTAACATGATTTTTAGTATCAATTTAATCACTTTTTAGAGAAATGTAGAAGATTGGGATGAATAACTATTATTCACCTAAAAAATCTAAATCTATTATTCTTTCTTATAATCCATAATAATTACTAATTGATGCTTTTAAACATCTATACATAATTTATATTCATCTATTCTAACCATGTATTAACTTATCTTAATTTAGAATTGAGTTTGGAACATATACCTTAAAATGAAGAATCCTTGAGAAATTGAAGTCTTAGTGTTTCTTGGTTCTTTGATTCTTGTTTCTTATGTCAATAAAGTTAATATAATTGTTAGAGGAGAGAATTTAATGAGTTTAAGGGTGGTTAAAAAGTATTTATAAAGTATAGAGAGAAAGGGACGAAATAAATGTAATTCTAAAAATGAAGAAATGAGATTAGATATTTATAGGCTCGTGTCTTCACTCTCTTGAAGAGAGACTTCAGGGCCATTAAGGTCGCTATTTACATTTAAATTCAAAATATTTTCATAGCCATGAAGAAATGTTTTACGCCATAAAGGCAAATCTAAAGATTTGGCAAATTTACACAAAAAATTTTATCACTGTGGTGAATAATATCTCATGCCCATGAATGTTACTTCACGCCCGTGAAGACATACCTTACGTCCATGAAAGGTTTGTTAGTGAGAACCTCTCACGCTTCTCTATTCTAACTTATGCAAACTCAACAAACCTATACTTAATCATGTCTATCACCTCAAATTCAATCATCTATTGACATCTACCCATTCTAAGAGTAATCTATACACAGTATGACAATGCTAGATTATCTAAACAATGCTAGATTATCTATCATGCATATATATATACATACATATGCTAATGTTCATCAAACAATCATAAGTGAACACATATTTACTCTAAACATTCCAAATACTAGGTGTTATTGCTAAACACACAAGCTAAATGTTGTAGTTGATAATGGTGCTATGCTAAGCACGCAAGCTGAATGTTAAAGATAATATTGGTGTTATGCTAAGCACACAAGATGAAAGCTGATGTTGGTGCTAAGCTAAGCACGCAAGATGAATGTTCAGAGTTTTGTTTAAGAAAGAGTTTTGACTTCAAGTATCTTTTAGGATAAAGTCGGGTGAAATTGATTTTTTGATTTTAAACATATCTCAAAATAAAATCGGATAGAAAATTAATTTTGATTTCATACATTTTTCAAGATGAAATCAGATGGATAATGGATTTTGATTGTCAAAGTCTGCTTGGGATTAAAATGATTTTGGTTTGCAAAGGACTGCTTAGGCTTAAAATAATTTTAGTTTTTTAAGGAATGCTTGGGCTTAAAAAAATTTTATTTTGCCAATAGTTGTTTGGGCTTAAAAAAATTTTGGTTGCCAAATGTTGTTTTGGCTTAAAATGGTTTTGGTTGCCAAATGCTGTTTTGACTTAAAATGGTTTTGGTTGCCAAAGGCTGCTTAGGTTTAAAATGATTTTGGTTTGCTAAGGACTGCTTGGGCTTAAAATAATTTTGGTTTGACAAGGGATGCTTAGGTTTAAAATGATTTTAAAAAGGGTTTGATTTCATATATCTTTAGAAGTCGAGAAAATGAAATGAGGGAGACTTCAAATATCTTTAGAAGTCTAATGATGATGCAACTTTTGTACCTTAAAAAGCCGGAGGAAAAAATGACTTTTGAACCTTCATAAGTAAGAGGAAATGATGCATGCCTTAAGAAATCTTTTCAAAGTCTGATGAAATAATATGATGCAATTTAGTTAGTCTTAAATTAGAAAGAGTTTGACGAAATATGAGATGTCTCAAATTTGAAAAGGTGGCACCATTGCAAAAGAATTTTGAGTACAACTTAGGTTAGGTGGCACAAATGCCGAAAGTGAAACCTAAGCTACATTAGGATAATCAGTTTTTTCAAAAAGTAAATCTAACTTCTTTCTGAAGCCACCTTAGGAGGGTCTGATAAGTTTTGATTTGCGCAAATTGAGACTTTGAGTCTTATATGAAGTGCATCCTAAGTCTTATCTAAGTATGTAAAAATGAGAATGCATCTATGAATGTATTTATGATCTGGGTACCTTGAACTAGTGAAAGGTTGACCTGAACTTATATAGTGTTAAGGTGATGATTTTATGAGAGATGTCAGATGTGTGATTGAGGTTTTAATAGGATTCCCTACTTTTGAAGGATGGTGATTTAGAGAGATGGCCCATTATTTGGGGAATGGTGTTTTGAAAGGAGAGTAACTTGGTCACTTTGATGATCATTGAGGTTGGGAGATTTCAACTTTCTTACTTGGCCCTTGCCTGGCTTAAAAGAGTATGAAAGGTTGTTACATTGGTTTAAACCATGCTCATTTTAGGCTTAAAGATTTATCTTGGATGTCTAAAGTCGGGTTTGGCCTCGAGTGGATTAGTCCTATCAGATCGGTTGAGGTTATCTTAGAAAGGCTATGGTCAGATTTGGCTTTGAGGTTGATTGGCCCTGTCTAATTAGTTCAAAAGGTCAGTTTAAGGTATTTAAGCCAAAATGGATTTTTGGATTTCAATGAAAATCTGTTTGCTCGACTCTTTTCAAATTTGTGATCTAGCTCTGACTCAACTCAAGAGAATTTGTCAAATGATCTTGGAATTTTAGTAAGATGGTTTTGCTATTTAGTTATCCAATCATGGAAAGAAAATTCTGCTTCATACGATCCATGATTTTTGATGAATTGATTTATATTTGACCCTTGAAAATTGGCCTTCAGTAATGAACAAGTGAAAATGTTGATCCTTTTGAAAGGTATTGGAAAGCATGATTTTGCCACTGAAATTTGGGCTTCGAGGGTGATAGGTTGAATATTTTAAGTGGTTTTGAACCTTTTGAAAGGTGGAATTGATTTTAGGAGGTTTTATGAGTTTGCTGCCATAGCATGATTTATGGAGAGGACAAACGAAGTTATTCCTATTATCTGAGATTGATTAGACTCTTCAGATGACACTCTGTCGATTTGGACTTGGTGGGATTGACACATGGGTCAATGATTTGAAAGAAAGGTCACTCAAATTGAAGAAAGACTCTTTGATTTGTTGTTGGAATATTTGATTTAAGGAATGATGATTTTGGATGACTTGCATTGGATGAGGGGTTTGATCTACTTAACTGTTTTGACCAAGCAGTAATTTGAGGGATAATGGCTTTGAAAGTCATGCCCCAAATAAGGGACAAAGGCAGTTTAGCCATATAACCACTTTAGCTAACCAATAGGATAACTGGCAGAAGGGATATGCCCCTGATGTGAGATAATTTAAGAAAGAAACTTTCAAATTGAAAAAGGATGACTTTAAATGATTGACTCAAAAAATGACTATAAATGATTAATTTAAGAAATGACTCTGAATGATTGACTCAAGAAATGACTCTAAAGAGAGATAAAGTTATTCAATTCTCTTTAAACTATTGACATGAAGAGGGATGAACTTTTTTTTATGATAGACTAAACTATATACTACTTTGAGTGAGATAGTACACAAAAGACTGATGTGTTTTGAACTCTTGATATCTGAACATAATAAACTACCTTCCTTTCATTCTAAAAAAGACAAATGGATTTGAATTTTTGAATAATGCCCTTTGACTTAGGAATCCAATTTGAATTAACTTTCGACCGAGTCACCCTTTTGGCTTGATGGTCTTGCCCCAACTAATGTCTAAGTTGCCCTTTCGAGTTTTTAACTTAGTGAATCTCTCTTTTTTTTTTAAGGTAAATGAAGCAACATAAGAATGAAATATTAGCACACAAAGGAAAACCTTACTTTAATTGGATGGTACTCCTACCAAATAAGACCTTCTTGAATACATATAGGACAAACCAACTATGAACTAAAGTTTCAACTATATTTTTGCTTGGATTTTAGATAGCATTAATTTTGATAAAAACATCCTTTTTTTATATCATTCAGACTCTGTTTGACTTGTGATTACTTTCTACAACAAGGTCTTAATGGTCTTATCCATTAGTTTAAGGCGATAAAGAAAAGGTCGGTGATTATGAATTCTTTCCTTAAGCAAATTCACTACTTTCTTTTTGAACATGAAATCCATTGTCGGTGATGACCTCAAGAGATTCTCCAAACCCACAAAATATGTTGGTGTGGAAGAAGTGTGCTTTCGTTTTAGCATTCAAAACCTAATAATGGTTCTATTTTTAATCACTTTGAGAAGTAGTTTAACACCATTAAGGTATATCCATACAAAGATTTTCTAACGATATCTATGCCCCAATTGCAAAGAGTAAATGAATGGCAGTTGGATGCAAATGGATTTATGGTTACTTTTAGAACTTTGTATGGATCTGATATTATTATGAACCTAATCAATGATCAATTGAGCTTCATCATATATCTCATTAGTTTAGATGAAAATGATTCAAAAGTTATTTTGTCTAGTTTGGTTGCCCCTTTTGTTATGAATGCTTTCTTTTTTCCTATCCAAACAATGAGCTTGAACTTAATTATAGTTTGTATAGGGACAATCTAGAAGACCATTATAGAACCAACCATGTAGTTTATAAGGAGGGGAAGTAAAGAATCACCTTCAAGCAAGTTTTATCCAAATGTGTGAACTTTTCCATCTTATTTGGAAATGATGTAATGAATGGTAGGAGATCAATTCAGTGCATTGATTTGAAGACAACTTTTAACTCTTGAAGTATCCCCTCCTTGTCATAATATGATAATGTAATGCCAATAAATTTTGTGCCAAAATTTAATTGATTCTTTTGCTTTCATCTTTTCCTTCTCTCTTTTTTCTCTCTTTTCTTTGATTTTTTTTTTATTTTATTTTGACTTCACATTCAAATTGGATTTTAAATACAAAACAATTAAAATGAAAAGGAAGATATGATAATATAAAAATTCAAACTTTTTTATGATAAAGAATACCATCATTCATGGTTACATTGAAAGAAGGATAAGGAAGATTAATTACAAACTCGAAAAAGGAAAAAAAAAGAACATGACTCAATGGACTAGGACTGGGACTGAGACTGGGACTTGGATTGTAATTTTGTCTTGAATTCAATCTTAGACAAGTCAAACTAATTGGGTTTGAATTCCTCCATAACATGCTAATTGACTTTGATTAGCTAGTGAAAAGAGGTAGGGTCTATTTTCACTTACTTTCCTATATTTTTAGAACTGAGGGACTTAATAACAGTTCGAAGGTCAATAGGGATGTTGGGTATTGGTCAAGGAGGAAGGATATCTTGATTGCCAATGGGGTCTTGGATTTTATGCCTCGAGTTCTTGAAAATATCTATTTTGTGCCCAATTTCTTGATAGTACTCATAGTATTCATCGGTATGATAGCTTTTGGGTAGAGGATTAAAGGCCTTCTAATGAACCACACTTAAAGGCACGCCTAAGTTAGTGAATTTCATTCTTTCCAATTTCAGGAGTCATCGATTGAAAACGGTAGTTACCTTCCTACTCTTCTGTTTAGTAGAGGTAATAACAATGAAATTAGAGTTGTTATTCTTCTTATACCTTTTCTCCACTGTGTGGCCTTGTTTGAGCAAGGTGGTGTTATGCTTCAAAGACTTTCAAATGTATACATGGGTGAGGCTTTTCCTACCTTGAAAAGGATTTAAAGGCAAAGAAAGGTCGATGTTTGTGCTTAGTGGTATGGGTTTTTAGGAGTTTTTTCATTATTAGTCAGGTCAACAATAAAGGCTCTAATGGTTATAACATTGATTAGAGTCGTAGTATCGGTTGGCTTAACACTAATGAAAGATGAGGTGTTGGCTTGATTGACGAAGAATGAGGCTTGGTGTTGGCCAGGTTAACACTAGTAAAAGGGGAAGTTGTAAATGAAGGTATGATGTTGGTCGGCTTAACTTGAGGTATGGTTGAAGAGCTTGGATCAACTAGTTTTGACTTATTTTGATTCATGGATTTATTCATTTCATCCATTTAAGAATTCAAAGCTTTTTTTTTAAATAGGCTAGTGCATTGTGGAAGCTGGTCTGTTAAACAGTTAAAACTTTATTAAAATTAGCTTGCTATGCTGCTAGCCCTTTATTGAAATTGGTCTATTGAGTAGTCAAGGTTTTGTTAAAACGAATACATTAAGCACTAAGGGCAACATTGAGGATGGCTTGAAAATTCTCCTCTTACTTTTTGATGAGGGTGGTGAGAAGTATTGTCATGGCATCCATGTCAGTTGGGTTAGCCATTGGTACCGTATAAACAAAACTAAGAAAATGGTTAATATATGGAAAAGAAAACCTAACTTTGTTATAGGTTTTAGGGAGTCTAACTCTATTCTAGGCAGGTTGTTGGAAAAGGGAACCTAACTCTATTATAGGTTTTAAAGTATAGAGAAGTGATGAAGGATTGGTATGTAAATCTTAAGGGAAAAAGATTCCCTAAAGTATTTTAGGCCAAAAGGTATTTGGGCTTTGGGTTTTATTTTAAAGCTTAAAGATTTTAAACCAAAAAACTTTGGGTGCTAAATGATTTTTGGCTTTGGGAAAGATAATGGTGCCAAATGGTTTGGGATTGAAGAGATTTTTGGTGCCAAATTATTTAGATTTGAAGAGAATATGGTGTCAAATGGTTTGGGTTGAAGAGATTATAGTGCTAAATGGTTTGAGTTTGAAGAGGTTATGGTGCCGAATGGTTTAGGTTGAAGAGATTATGATGCCAAATGGTTTGGGTTTGAAAAGGGTATAGTACCAAATGGTTTTGGGCTTGATGAGTTGTGGTGATGAAAAGGTATTTATGTTGATAGGCCTTGGGTCCATTTAAGTGAAAAGTAAAAGGTTTGAGTTTTAGGCTATCTCTGATTTGGCTTTAGAGAGATAGTGGGGCCAATCTATTTGGGCTTTAGAGTGAATGCCATCTTTGTTTAGGATATAGGTGAAGACCATTTATGTTTTGGACTTATAGTTCAAGTCTATCTCTGTTTAGGGCTTATGGTTCATGTCCATTTCTATTTAGGGTTTATAGATTAGGACTAAAGGTATATAAGTGTTAGAGTAAAAGGTAAAAGTATTTAGGACATAAGGGTTCTAAGTCCTAAGCTAATGATTGATAGGTCCCACATGATTAGAACAAATGTTTAAGGCTTAAGATAACTCTTATCTAGTTTAAGGTATAACCTAGAATTATTAGGATGAAATGCATGTTTTATGCATTGAATGCATGACTTGTATGGATAAAAAGTAGTTCATGATTATGCAATCACACCAAGGCTTTATTCACTAGTTTACATATAACCTAAAGTCTAAGTTCTAGGTCCATTACATAAAAAGGGTAGAGTTAGTTTTGATAGGGTACTCGTCACACTAAGACAGTGATATATCTAACTACATGTGAATCAAGGAGTCTCGTGTGAGTCTAATAGTATGTACTGCCTGTAACACATTTGAAAGGATCAAAGGCTTTGTCACTGGATGGATTTTTTTACTATCGACAAGTAGACCCAAGGCAGATTACCCACTCAATGCTACAATCGCTGTCTATTATTTTTCTAGGAACTAAGTTTGGAGGCAAAGAGCCTATACAAGTGTTGCGTGAAAAAGTCAAACTTATATTAAAAAGCCAAATATTTAAAATAAACCAATTAATAGTCCTCTTATTACTTCTTTAAAAAAAAAAAAGATGTCCCAATGGAGTCATCAACTGTGAGGTCTCGTCCGAGTATCGGTTCGGTCCACTAGGAATTGAAGTGCTCATTTTGGGTTCGTTCTCACGACTGAAGCGGCTATCACCTTTATTTTTTGGAAATTATCTTTTAATTTCTTTTGAAAATAATTTTGGGAGTAACCACCTTAATTTATTTTTAATCGAAAAAAATATAAGGTAAAAATTTATAATTTAACTCTAATTTTATTTATTCTAAAGGAAAATGCACTAGTCTTTTAAGACCTAAGAGGATTTGGGGGTTAGATTTTTAGTTATTTAAAATATTTGTTTGACTAATTAATATAAAAATAACTTTAATGAAAATAATTTCATTAACAAATATAAAATGAAATGACATGAATAAAGGGATACTTTTATTATTAAATAAAATAAATACAACCATACATAAAAGAAAATGTATAAAATTAAAATAATTAAAAAAAAAATTATAATAAAAACTAAGGACATGAGATACTTTCTCTAACTCTTATGAGATTCTAGGTTGCTAACTTTTTCTCCAAAATATATAATTAATTGTGCAGTATAACAATTCAATTATAACATTTCAAGATCGATAATCATTATTTTACAACTGATTGTAATCACCAGTTATCTATAGTTCACTCATATTTAATCAACTCTATATAAAATAAATCATTGAGTTTAGTGTCCCACATCATCATTCATACCATTATATATAATTTTTTTTTTCACTAGCAACTCAAATAACACAATTAACGAATAACTATATGATACATTTCCAATAGCCTAAGCATACCTCAATTATTCAAATTCTTTTCAAGAAAACTCTAATATTCATATTGTCACGACCTGTTTTTGGATCGCGACGGTCCTAGGGCATGGGAGATGTCAATGGCAACTGGCACCCGTAGAACCCAGTATCACATGCATAATCTATCAACCACAATATAATATTCATTTTAGTTAATTATCATCCATTCTGTTATTCTGTAATTCATTTTGTAATTTCCTACAATCGGCTGTAATGATCAAACCATCATATCATATAATCATTATATATCTCATAATATCATCATAATCATATATACATGTTCATCTCCTAACTAACCCATACATACTCTATGGAGCAGCTAGATAATGAACATCAAAATACAGAAATATAGAAAATATACATCAATGACTGTAGCAGAAATTCTCGGATGATAGACGTTGGGATTCTGCAGCCTACTCCTCTCTTTAAATGGCTAAACAATGAAAAGAGTTAGTATAGATGATACTCAGTGAATCTATATGAATCAACAATAAACAGTAGGAAATAATGAGCAATGGTATCAATAGATCGAATAACAGTATACAGAATCTGTAATAGATCACAGTATAGCCAAAGAATAAAATACAGGCTCGGTATCATATGGAAAGACAGATAAAAGGATGGACTGTATGAAATCATACAATCTTCAGTAAACAGAATGGACCATATGCGAACATATTGGTCTCTAGTAGCATATCAGTATCAAAGAGCATAAGACTGATCAGGTCTTATGGCCAGGACCATAACCGCTCCTAGCTAGGGCATCAGTAATACAATGTGCACATCGCCGACAGTATTTTCCTACTACCCTGTCGGATCGGTAGCTCTGTCAAGCCACATAAGGATCAATAGAAAGAAACAGTATATCAATGGATACCATTATTCAACAATGACATCCTCCATATCAATAATCTCAATATCAGTTAATTCAATTATCAATAAGAACAATGGCAATACTATAGGTAACATACAATCAATAACAAATGGTTTGGTAACTAAGAAAGACATAGAACAAAAGTTGGTTCGGCGATGGAAAACGATAGGCCAATTGGCATGCCAATGTCGCTGGTGACAATGGCATTCAAATGGTAGGCCTATAGAAGGCAAACAATAGGCCAAAGACAAATGAACTAGGCATTTCATCAAACACATGGTGGGCAACATTGAATGGGCTAATTGGCTAGGTTTTGGTACGAGGTTATCAAAGCTCATTCAATCAACAACAAAGCCACATTGTCAACAACACATTAGGCAACAAATATTCAATGGTAAACAACATTAAAAGGATAAAAAAAGCTAAGGAATACAAAAAAAAAATCAAGCAAAATCATAGGCAATGAATAGTAACTTCAATTCGGCCAAAATGAAGGTTTTACCAAGGGTTTCAAATTTCAATTCCAATGCAATATACATGTTAAATGATGCAATATAGACTCACCTAAAGCTTCAAATAGCTTTGAACAATCCAATTCCACCGAATTCTTCCAATTGAATCAAATATAACATTTATGTCAAAACTTCAATTTTACATCAAATAAACCATCAATTAATCATTTATTCACATCCAATTAATATATTATAACATCAATTAACAAAATCAAACACTAAATCATCAAACCCTTTCTTACAACTTCAAATAAGCTAGACAAATTAGGCATTCCTATCAATTAGTATCAATTGATGCAATCTAACTACAAACTCATCAAATTCAACCTAAATAACATCTAATTGAACCATAAAATCAAACAAACAACTTCCTTACCTTGAAATGATGATGAACCCGAAATGTGATGGAGTTATTTCCTTGGATTTCTTAGCTCCTTTCTACAAATTGATGATGAAAATGAAGAGAACTAGGTAAATACTCCACTTTTCCATTAATTAACTTAGGAAAATTGCAAGAAATGAAGAAGAAAATGGAGGAAGAAGAATGGGAATGTGGTTCGGCCAAAGAAGGAGAAAGAAGAAGATGATGGCCAATTTTTTTCCTAAGTGTAAAATATATACAAAAATCATATGAAAAATTACAACTAACTCCTCAAACTTTCATATATCGCATTTTGGTCCAAAATCTTTTGTAATTTATTCTGTCAATTTCGTTAGGAATTAGATTTCAAAGTGTGGAGTTAATAAGCTTATTTTAATATATACTTATTTATAAAAATGGTTATGGAGTCATTCTGTAACCCCAACCGACCAATTTTCACTATTCACCTTAAACTTCCTTTTATTTACCATTTTGCCATTAGTTACTTTTTCAGTGTTTCTAAATGATTTTCACTTCTTTCTTTTCACCAAAATTACACATGAATTATGGTGATCTTTTACCCCCAAGTCAACTTCAGAAATTCTTCTGTTGACCGAATTACTAATTTCTCGGCAGTGTTCCCGACACTGCTGTTTTCCGGAAAAGTAACAAGTTTGCTTTCTAACTGTGTCTCTAAAATTATTTCTCATCATTTCAAGACTAATAAACCATAAACTGAGAATTAATTCATGCATGAGAGTTAGGAATTTATAGGGTATTACATTCTACCCCCCTACAAATAAATTCGTTATCGAATTTAAATAAAACATACCTCACTACTGGAACAGGAATGGATATCTGCTCCTCATCTCCTGCTCACTCTCCCAAGTGCACTCCTCCATGGACTGATTCCTCCAAAGCACTTTGACCATCCGTAACTGTCTGACCTGTCGATCAACAATCTGCACAGGTAGCTCCTCATAAGACAAGTCATCACTGAGATCCACTTCCTGAACCTCAAATATGTGCGATGGATCAGACACATACTTCCATAGCATAAGATATGGAAAACTGGATGTACGTGGCTCATACTAGGTGGAAGAGCCAATCTATAGGCCATATTACCAATCTTCTCAAGAATCTCAAATGGGCCTATAAACCTTAGTGATAACTTACCCCTCTTCCCAAATCTCATAACACCCCTCATCGATGAGACCTTAAGGAAGACATGATCACCAACTGCGAAATGTACATCCTTTTTCTTTGGATCAGCATAACTCTTCTGCCTACTGAAGGCAGTCCTCATCCGATCTCTGATCATAGGAACCTTTTCAATAGTCTCTCTGATCAACTCTGGCCCCTCTAGCTGCTTCTCTCCTGACTCCACCCAACACACTGGAGATCTACATTTTCTACTATATAGTGCTTCAAATGGAGCCATACCAATAGAAGAGTTATAACTGTTGTTATAGGAGAACTCAATCAACGGCAGATAATAATCCCAGTTACCTTTGAAATCCAGAACACATAATCTCAACATATCCTTAAACATCTGCATTATCCTCTCCGACTGCCCATCAGTCTGCAGATGGAAGGCAGTACTGAGCCGTAACTGGGTACCCATAGCCTCCTGAAACTTCTGCCAAAATCGAGAAGTGAATTATGTACCCCTGTCTGAAATGATCATCAAAGGAACTCCATGAAGTCGCATAATCTTGTCCACATACAATTGTGCATACTGAGCTGCCGTGTAGCTGGTCTTTACCTCCAGAAAATTAGTAGACTTCGTCAAATGATCGACAATCACCTATATAGAATCATAACCTCTCGAAGTCCTCGGTAGACCAACTATAAAATCCATAGTCACCTGTTCCCATTTTCACTCTGGCAACTCAATCTCCTGAAGTAGTCCTGATGGCTTTTGATGCTCGAACTTAACTTGCTAACAGGCTAAACATTTAGACACAAACTGAGCTATATCTCTCTTCATCCCTGGCTACCAATACACATCTCTCAAATCATGGTACACCTTGGTAATCCCCGGATGTATAATGTATGCTAAATAGTGCGCTTCTCACATCTCAATACCCCATCCTCTACTGTAAACTCTGTCATCTTCCCACTTTGTACCTCTCTCTTGAGCTTCAGTAGATAAGGATCTCTATCTTGAGCCATTTTAATATCATCAATCAATAGTGACTTCACCTGAAATTGGGCTATCACAGTCTGGTTCTGATCCTGGGATCCCAACTCTAACACCACTCCTAAATCTGCCAACTGCCTCATCTCTCTGATCAATGGCCTCCTGCCAATCACAATATGAGCTAGACTGCCCATCGATTTCCTGCTTAGAGCATCTGCCACTACATTGGCCTTACCCGGGTGGTAAAGGATTTCACAGTCATAATCCTTAAGTAGCTCCACCCATTTGCGTTGCCGAAGATTTATATCCTTCTACTGAAATATATACTATAGACTCTTATGATCAGTATATATCTCACATTTCGATCTATATAAGTAATGTCTCCAAATCTTCAATGCAAAAAATCACAGCCGCCTTCTCTAAATCATGTGTCGTATAATTTGTTTCATGCTTCTTTAACTGACTACAAACATAAGCAATTACCCTACCAATCTGCATCAGTACACACCCCAGACCAATCCAAGAAGCATCACAATAAATAGTAAATTTCTCCCCCTCCACTGGCAATGCCAACATTGGAGCACTAGTGAGGCAATACTTCAAAGTCTGGAAGCTGTGATCACACTCATCAATCCATACATATCGCTCCTGTTTTCTCATCAGTCTAGTCAATGGAGCTGCAATCTAAAAGAAATCCTTCACAAATCTTCTGTAATATCCAGCCATACCCAGAAAATTGCGAACCTCTGAAACACAGGTAGGCTGACGCCAATTAGCAACCGCTTCAATCTTGAGGATCCACCTTAATACCATCCTTACAAATCACACGTCCCAGAAAATACACTTCGGTTAGCCAGAACTGGCATTTAGATAACTTAGCATACAACCGATACTTCTGAAGTGTCTACAACATAATCCTCAGATGCTCCACATGCTCCTTCTCACTCCCAGAATAGATAAGTATGTCATCAATGAATACAACGACAAACTTATCCAAATATAACCTGAACACCCTGTTTATCAAATCCATAAAAGCAGCATATGCATTGGTCAACCCGAATGGCAACACCAAAAACTCATAATACCCATATCGAGTCCTGAAAGCAGTCTTAGGTATATCACCCTGCTTAATCTTCAACTGATGATATCCAGACCTCAGATCTATCTTCGAAAAATGGCTGGCACCCTGCAGCTGGTCAAACAAGTCATTTATCTATGGCAATGGATACTTGTTCTTCACTGTCACCTTATTCATCTACCTATAATCGATAAACATCCTCAAAGAGCCATCTTTCTTCCTTATAAATAGTATCGGTGCATCCCAAGGAGAACTGCTTGGTCTGATGAACCCTCTATCCAATAACTCCTGTAACTGTATCTTCAATTCCTTCAGTTTTGCTGGAGCCATTTTGTATGGAGGAATAGATATCGGGTCAGTGCCTGCATGCACCTCAATCTCAAACTCTATCTCCTTGTCAGGGGGCAATCTTGGCAACTCCTCAGGAAAAACATTAGGAAACTCCTGAACTACCGATATCTGATCAAGCTGTACAGTAGACCTTTATACATCTACTACATGTGTTAAATAGGCTAAACAACCTTTCCTAATCATCCTCCTGGCCTGGATAGCAGAAATTAGGTCAACTCAGAACTCCTGAATATCACCCTGAAACTCAAACTCTGGCTGCCCCTCAGGCTGAAATCTAACCCTCTTCCGATAACAATTTATAACTGCTTGATGCCTCATCAGCCAATCCATATCCAAAATAACATCTAGCTCTAATACAGGCAACTCAATCAAATCAGTACGCAAGATGTGATCATCAATCTCAATAATGCAATCAGGGTAGTAATAATCAACATCAACACTATAATGCAATCAGGGTAGTAATAATCAACATCAACACTATCACCCATAGGAGTAGCAATCATCAATAACACATCTAACAAATGCCTCTCCTTATTTAATTTAGGTACAAAGTGCGGTGACACAAATGAGTGAGTAGCACCAGAATCGAATAAGGCATCTGTAATCTCATTCTGAATCAAGATAGTACCTGTAACCATGTTGTCTGCTCTCTAGGCCTCCTGGGTGTTGACTATAAACACTCCGCCCTGGCCCCTACCAGCTGGAGCCTGACTACCACTAGGAGCCTGTCCTCCCTGCCTCTGCCTCTGCCGAAAGCCTCTCTAACCACATTCTGACTAGCTTGAACCACTAGCTGAGAAACTGTGACTAATGGCTGCTGATCAGCCCTTAAAGGACACCTGTAAGCATAATGGCCCTGCTGGCCACACCTCAAACATGCACCCGTTTGTCTCCAACACTCCTCTTCATGTCTCCGACTATAAAACCCACAAGTAGGAATGCTGGGTGTCTGTACAACTGGTCTCGAAGAACCCTGAGAATACATAGGTGTTGACTGAACTACAGGTAGTCCCCTACTATGTATCCTCCTCCTCTGACAACTGGCTGTAGACCTCTGATCAAATCGAGGCACTGGCTCTGTCTGTCTAGGATGGGAGCTGCTCTCCCCCCTCATAATCTGTGATCCTATACCCCCTTTCCTCTTCTGGTCCCTCTTAGCCCTCTCAGTCTTTTATTTCTCCTCCATCTGGGTAGCCTTATCAATCACTGTAGTTAAGAAAGTAAACTCAGTAGCCAACAATGCATTATGCAGTGCAGCATGAAGACCCCTCCAAAACCTACTAATCAAATCAATCTCTGTCGAAATAATATGAGTAGCATATCTACTCAACCTGATAAACTCCTTTGCATACTCCTCCACAGATCTTTCCCCCTGCTCTAACTGCTCAAATCTAATAAGGTTACGGGTCTTCACCCCCTCTGTAATGAAATCATCTATCAAACCCTGTCTAAACTCAGCCCATGAAGGTGACTTCTCACCATAAAGCCTGGGATCCATCCTCCTAGAAAACCAGGTCCATACCTTACCCTTCAGTAACAAACCAACCAACTCAACAGCTCTCAACTCAGAACATGGTAGTCTCCTCACTACCTTCTCTACCTCATCGAGAAAGTCTACAGGATCAGTGCCTCTATCTCCCCTAAACTTAGGCAAGTTTAGTTTCAGAAAGCTAAACATCGATACTCCACCCTCCTCAATCACTTTCCGACCTCCCTATACAGCAGGCTCCCTCTGAACCCCTACTGGCTGTTCAGGAGCCGATACCACTGGAACTGCCTCGGGCACTACAGGTGGAGCTAGTGGTGGTGGTACCTGCTGTCGCTCTCGCCTCATATCAGCCATCTCTCTCCGTAACTCCATCAAACCCCGCATCATCTCCACTCTCCAGGGGTCATCGTCCCTCTTTGAATCCTCTATAGTCCGTCGGGATCTAGATGGACCCTCTGATACTGCAATTTCCCTAACCAATGACTCATTGGAGGCTACCTCTGCCTCCTTGGTATCTCTGTCCCTATCGTCAGGTATCTCTGTAATTTGTTAGAAAAAATAAAAATAGTCTCAGAAAATGATAGAAATGCAGAATAATAACATATAACAGACGATAACAGTAAAGGATGACAAAGGAAATCCTATACTTTATGGTATATTTAATTCTACCCCATTATGTACTTAGTCACTATTCCTCTGTAATTTGGGTACTGTTCTCCTGTAATCTAAATTCCACTATCTGTAACCTAGAGCTTTGATACCACCTCTGTCATGACCCATTTTCGGATCGCGATGGTCCTAGGGCATAGGAGATGCCAATGGCGACCGATATCCGTAAAATCCAGTATCACATACGTAATCTTTAAATCACAATATAATATTCATTTTAGTTAATTACCATCCATTATGTTATTCAATAATTCATTCTGTAATTGCCTGTAATGATCAAACCATCATATCATATAATCATTATGTATATCATAATATCATCATAATCATATATACATGTTCATCTCCTAGCTAACCTATACATACCCCATGGAGCAGCTAGATAATGAACACCAAAATACAGAAATATAGAAAATATACATTAATGACTGTAGTAGAAATTCTCGGATGATAGACGTCGAGATTCTGCAGCCTACTCCTCTCCTAAAATGGTTAAACAATGAAAAGGGTGAGTATAAATGATACTCAGTGTATCTATATGCATCAACAATAAATAGTAGGAAACAATGAGCAATGGTATCAATAGATCGAATAACAGTATACAGAATCTGTAATAGATCACAGTATAGCCAAAGAATAAAATATAGGCTCGGTATCATATGGAAAGACAAATAAAGGGATGGACTGTATGAAATCATACAATCTCTAGTAAACAGTATGGACCATATGCGAACATATTGGTCTCTAGTAGCATATCAGTATCAATGAGTATAAGATTGATCAGGTCTTATGGTCAGGACCATAACCCCTCCTAGCTAAGGCATCAGTAATATAATGTGCATATCGCCGACAGTATTTTCCCACTATCCTGTCAGATCGGTAGCTCTGTCAAGCCACAAAAGGATCAATAGAAAGAAACAGTATATCAATGGATACCATTATGCAACAATGACATCCTCCATATCAATAATCTCAATATCAGTTAATTCAATTATCAATAAGAACAATGGCAATACTATAGGTAACATACAGTCAATAACAAATGGTTTGGCAACTAAGAAAGACATGGAACAAAAGTTGGTTCGGCGATGGAAAACGGTAGGCCAATTGGCATGCCAACGTCGCTGGCGACAATGGCATTCAAATGGTAGGCCTATGGAATGCAAACAATAGGCCAAAGGCAAATGAACTAGGCATTTCATCAAACACATGGTGGGCAACATTGAATGGGCAAACTGGCTAGGTTTTGGTGCGAGGTTATCAAAGCTCATTCAATCAACAACAAAGTCACATTGTCAACAACACATTAGGCAACAAATATTCAATGGCAAACAACATTAAAAGGATCAAAATAGCTAAGGAATACCAAAGAAAAATCAAGCAAAATCATATGCAATGAATAGTAACTTCAATTCTGCCAAAAAGGAGGTTTTACCAAGGGTTTCAAATTTCAATTCTAATGCAATATACATGTTAAATGATGCAATATAGACTCACCTAAAGCTTTAAATAGCTTTGAACAATCCAATTCCACCGAATTCTTCCAATTGAACCAAATAGAACACTTATGTCAAAACTTCAGTTCTACATCAAATAAACCATCAATTAATCACTTATTCACATCCAATTAATATATATTCTAACATCAATTAACAAAATTAAACACTAGACCATCAAACCCTTTCTTACAACTTCAAATAAGCTAGACAAATTAGGCATTCCTATTAATTAGCATCAATTGATGCAATCTAACTACAAACCCATCAAATTCAACCTAAATAACATCTAATTGAACCATAAAATCAAACAAACAACTTCCTTACCTTGAAATGATGATGAACCCGAAATGTGATGGAGTTCTTTCCTTGGATTCCTTAGCTCCTTTCTACAAATTGATGATGGAAATGAAGAGAACTAGGAAAATACTCCACTTTTCCATCAATTAACTTAAGAAATTTGCAAGAAATGAAGAAGAAAATGGAGGAAGAAGAATGGGAAGGTGGTTCGGCCAAAGAAGGAGAAGGAAGAAGATGATGGCCAATTTTTTTCCTAAGTGTAAAATATATACAAAAATCAAATGGCAAATTACAACTAACTCCTCAAACTTTCATATATCGCATTTTGGTCCAAAATCTTCTATAATTTATTCTATCAATTTCGTCAGGAATTAGATTTCAAAGTGAGGAGTTAATAAGCTTATTTTAATTTATACTTATTTATAAAAATGGTTCTGAAGTCATTTTGTAAACCTGATCGATCAATTTTTACTATTCACCTTAAACTTCATTTTATTTACCATTTTGTCATTAGTTACTTTTTCAGTATTCCTAAATGATTTTCACTTTATTTTTACCGAAATTACACATGAATTATGGTGATCTTTTATATCCAGGTCAACTTCAAAAATTTTTCTATTGACCGGACTGCTAATTTCTCGGCAGTGTTCCCGACACCGCCGCTTTCCGGAAAAGTAATAAATTCGCTTTCTAACTGTATCTCTAAAATTATTTCCCATCATTTCAAGACTAATGATGCACAAACTGAGAATTAATTTATGCATGAGAGTTAGAAATTTATAGGGTATTACACATATAAAATGAATACATAAAAAGATAATTACCAAATGCATAGCGAGATTTCAAAACATTCATATATATATATACTTATGTAACATATAATATGGATAATAATCATTACTTAATTGTATTTCTCATCTTATTATTAATTTTTAATATCAAGTATAACTAAACTATCCATTAGTCTCAATAAAAACAATAAGATTCATAGTTACACTATAATTCATTATATTTAATCCATAATTTGAACTTGGCTGTATACTTACAAAATGATCAAATACTTTTAATTGAAAAAATATGGGATTTCACACCGAAGCTCTCTTTTAGGAATAATAGGGTCCATCTCATTACCTCCATGAATTGTAAAATACCAGACTATTGAGACATATATCATAATCAAATTAATCCAATGATGACTAAACCCTAACTTAGACAACATGACCTTAAGAAAGTCCTACTTGAACCTATCATAGGCTTTAGAGATGTCAATCTTAAGAGCTATCAATTGTACTCTCCCTTAACACTTTGGCTTCAAATGATGAATAATCTTATAGGCAATCACGATATTATAAAAAATCAGTCTACTTGGAACAAAAACACATTGAGCATCAAATACAATCACAGGCAGAATGATTTCAATTTATTTGCCAAAATCTTTGCCACAACTTTTAGTAGAAGGTCAGATTCATCCTATTCGGTCCAGGGGACTTATCTGGATGCAGATCAAAAAGTGCAACCTTTACTTCCTTTGCAGTAAAAGGAGCATTAGGATAATTATTTTGATCCTTTCTTACCTTGCTAGAGGCACAATCCAAGGTACCATGCATATCTTCACCAGAGCTCTTAAATATTGACTGAAAATAATTCAATACCACATCTGATAATGAATCAAGTGCAACAATTGCCCTGATCATCCTTCAATCTGGAGAAAAAAAATTTCTTCTTAGGATGAAAGGCAAATGAATGAAAATACCTGGTATTGGGATTGCCTTCTTTAACCCAATATTATTTAGCCCTCTACTTCCAGAACACTTCTTGTGCACTTAGAATTTCATTATACTTGCTCTGCAGTTTCTATAACTCCTACACAGAAGCTCGGTCATGCCAACTTTGATAAATTGACATATGTTTCTTATACACTTCGAGCTTTTTCTTAAAATTCTATGCAAAATACTTACCCTAACTCATAAGAGCCTCTCCAAGCTAGTAATTTTTTATTGAATAGAATTAACGTTAAATTTCCAGCTCTTAACAATCACATGCTTGCACCTAGCTTGTTGCAACCAAACATTTTCAAAATGAAAATGTTTTGCATTAGAACGAAGGAATTTAAGTCTATTATCCAGAAAGAGTGGGGTATGATCTGACGATAAAAATTCAAGATTTCAGACCTTTGCTTGAATAAAGAATAAGCTACCCTAAGATTGATTGACCATTACTTTGCCCAATCTTTCCTTCACCCAGTGCCCAATACCTCTCCCACGAGCCAAAGTAAATCGATGACCCTTAATACACATATTTGTTTATCCATTATCCTCAACAGCCTGGTAAAGCCCATTAAACAACTAAGAAGGACAAACTATTTTGTCATTCTTTTTAAAAGAAGATAATATATCATTGAAATCCCCTGTACAACACCATGGCAAAGATGATCAAGAAGATAAGAAGCGCAACACGTCCCATAATTGTCTTCTTCTTTTTCTATCTAGAAATCTATAAAACCCAGTGAGTCTTCATTTACTTTGATCCTTCACCGACACTTCCACATCAATTTGTTTACGGGAAAAACCCAACAAACGGGCTATGGATTTCTCCTTCACAACAATACTATGCCTCTATTATGATCTAATGCTTCCATAATAAACAAATCCTCATATCCAAGTTTTATTTTGATGCTCTCAATTTTCTTTTGAGAGGATAAAGTTTCAATAAGAAAATGAAATTTGGACTTTTTTAGGCAACTAGATCCACCAAAACTTGAATTGCCCATGGTTTACCCAAATGACAATAATTCTATCTTAACAGGCTCATTGTTCTCTATGGGCTTGTCTTTAAGGCCTACCGCTAGTCCATTTTTTTGAATTTGTGAACAATACATTATTTAGGCCTTCAATTAACCCATTTGTATGAAGCACATAACTAATATCCTTTATATTTCAATGTTTAGGATCACATATAATTATTCCATTTGTTATATTTGAATTTTGATTTCTAACCCCACTATCTAAAATTTCCTTATCCCCTTCTTAAATACATGCCAAAAACATAGATTCCTTACCTTTTACAATTTTAGAAACTTCCTCAATTAAGCCACTAATTTCGTGATTATGCCAACAATTAAGTAATTTTGATTTTATCACCCCCATCTCCACTGCCATATCTGAGGTTTTTGCTACTTCCTCTCCTGCTATGATTTTGGCAGCCCTAGACATAACCATCGCTCCCTAACGTTTCTAGCTTCTCTTTTAAATGACGCTCTCATCCACACACCATAGGCCAGATCAATTGTTAAAAAAGGAGAATAAAAAATTAGTTCACAAAATTGCTATAAATGACCCAACTTACCACATAGAAAACAAAATGTGGATAGCGTTCATATTTGAAATTAGCCCATACCCATTCTCCTCCACTCTTCTTGATTTTCATTCTGCATTTCAAAGGTAACCAAACATCAATAACTACCTTAATTCTCATAGGATTTCGCTAAACACAAACAAAATTGTTTGGATCCGATTCGCAGAAGGTGCCTATATGATGGGCAATACATTCAGACATAAATCTAATTAGTAAATCATGGACTTGAATCCAAAAAGTGGTATGAAACAAAGGAAATTTTAAAGGATTTTTATTTTCCCCTAATTGCTTAAGCACAAGGATTTGATTATCAAATGTCCATAGTCCATTAGAAAGAACCATAGACATGTTAATCATATGGAAAAACTGAAACAAAAATAAAGATAGATGAATCTCTTTGATGCATACTCCTTTGACTGGGCATCATATAGAAACCCAAGTATTCTTCATAGCCTGTAAATTAATCACTTTATCTATCAAAAATCATCCAACTAAACACCATTGAAAAATTAGTGTTAATCGTGCCCACCTCCTCTCCCTTTAGCTCCAACCTTTCTTTCTCATCTTCCTCAATAGTGAACTTTGCATAAAACTTGTCCAAATCCTCCTTACTGCCTGAAGTACCCACCTCTATGATAATAAAAGGAAATTGAAAACAAGATTAAGGAAGGAAAAAAACTTGTCAATAGACAAGACAGAGAAATATTATCAATAGATATTAAATATTTTTTATCTGTGGCAAGAAAAAAATGGAAAATGGTAGGTGTTTCTTATTTATTATGTTATATTTAATTGGACAAGATAAAGTTAAAAAATACTAACTAATAAAAATATTTCATTATATAATAATATCATATTTATTACAATATTTTAATTTTCAATCACAAAAAATTAAATTTTTTATTTTTGTTTTTGTAAAATAATATTTATAAAAAAAATTCACATATCAGTTAATCATAATGCAATATTTTTTGAAATAAATATTATGAAAATATTTAATACAATAAAAATAAATAAATATTTTTAAAATAATTATTAACTTATCATATATTAAATGTATATCATTTAATATATATAACAATATCCCAACTATGCTCTAAGACTACTGCAAGATTACAGAGACGTTGTCTTCCATATAATTATGTAATCTTTGCATTGGAGATCCCCAAATGGAAGGCTCTTTTAGCAAGTATCATTAAGCTCAACACAAATGTATGAATGTTGTCAAATGTTAGTTTTAGTATGGGAGTTATTTTTCGAAATTTAAAAGATATCATTATTCTCTCAACATCTTGTTGGAAGCGAGTGAACTGCACAGTTGAACTAACAAAAGCACAATCAATCTTATATGGGCTTTAGTTGGCACCTGACCTACAATTTCTCAAAGTGGAAGTAGAGAGTGACTGCCAAAATGTGATCTTCCCAATCCCACTTCGGAAGGAAGGATGTTCTTAACTAGGACTTATTATTTCAGATATCTTAGCAATAGTTAATAGTTTTCATTATATACCTTTTAGTTACATTTCTATGAAAGCAAATATGGTTGCTTATTTTTTAGTTAAGGATTCTTTTTTTGTTTGTATTAATGTATTGATTTGGATGAAGGATGTTCTTTTTTCCCTTAGAAGCTTAGTTGTGGAAGAATCTTGAAGTTTTTAATTAGTAATGTAGTGAATTTGCCTTAAAAAAAAAAATCCAACATAAACAAACTATTTTATACTTCTAACCATTAGGTCAAATCCAAACAACTTGTTATTTGAAGTTCTTAAATTACTTCTAAAATATTATTAGAGTTGGATTTTTTATGAAAACTTAAAAAGATTAAACTCAGCTCCTAGCATTTGCTCAACATATTTTCTTGCTCTCTTTCATTAAATTCTCTCATTTATCTATTTGTTATATTTGATTAAAAGAAGAAAAAAAAATAACATTACTTATTAATTAGGGCTATAATTTTTTTTTAATTAATTTATTCTTTATTCTTCTTCATTCATGACTCTAGGTTAGTGCAAACTTTTACTTTTTTTTTTTTTTTTAATTTGCTTTTTTTTTTAATTACCTAAGTATTGAACAACCCTATAATTAATGGTATTTGTAAGTTGTTTTTGGATAGATGGGATGGAACCTGCACTACTATCATACTTCCACTTTCTACACCATCAAAGGCCTAGTTTGGATGGTAAGAGTTTATATTCGTTAGGAAAGTCTCATATTCAAATCATCTCTCATACAGTTTGGTGTATGATCTATCTAAAATAAGTGTAGTATCTAAAAAAAAAATTCCCTTATAATACTAATCACTAATATTGCAGCTCTTATAAGAGTAATCTAATCATGCAAAACTCTTAAAAAAATATATTTTCATTTTCTATAAATTTTATAAATAAAGTATAGTTATAATGAAAATTGGATTAGACTTAAATTTCTATAATCTTATCATGTTTTAAATAAACACAATATTAAACCAATTAGAAAAATCATATTTTAGATTTGATTTTAAAATTATTGTAAATAGCTAAATGTGAGAAAGCTTATACCTCTAAATCCTCACCCTAATATAATTGATAGGACAATGATTTTTCCTTTGTCGTAGGATTAAGAGTAGTGGCGGATCTCAAAATTTTAGGTAAGATGGTGAAAATTTAAAACATCATTTTTTTTATGGAGTTATATATAAATATAAAAGTCTAACTATAAATTTTTTTAAAGTTATAGAGGTAAAAATAAATTTTAAGAACAATATAAAAAAATAAAAATTTTGGAGGATAAATATAAAAAAATAAAAATTATAAGTGTAAAATAAAAAAAAAATTTGGAATTAGAAGGTCACCTATATAAATTTTTAGAGTTAAAAGGATAAAAATAAAAAAATTAAAAAGATAAATATAAAAAAAATAAAAAATTTAATCCATTGTGTCTGTCAATACACTTAATGTCATTGTTAAAAAAATAAAAAAAATATTATATTTCTTATAATAAAATTATTTTTTTTTATTTATATAGGCTAGTAATAATTTTTATTATTATTTTTTTTTTTAAATATATGAAGATAAAGATCCACTTTAGCAGCATAAATAATCGAGAAGTTTGTGAAAAAAAAAAAAAAAAATATTTATATTACAGTTTATTCAAATAAAATTAAATGAGGTGACAAATCCTCGGGCCTAAAAGAAATCCGCCCTTAATTAAGGGACCAGACCAATTTCTTTAATCTTTAAATAGGACCCACAAAATTTTTCATTTTTTAACCATTTTCAAAACCTTAAAACTTCAAGTTTAAATTTATATTTATATCTATATTTTTATATATAATAAAAATTGAATTTAATAATTAAATTTTTTTAGAATAAGTCAATTAGTTTAAATTAAATTTATATAAAATTATCTTATTAATGTTTTCTTATCATTATATTTTTATATGTCTCAATTTATATTTATACGAATTAATATATATAAATATTTTTTAATTATTTTTTCAATTGCTTAATATATATATTCTTTATATTAATGCTTATAAAATTTTAAAAGTAGTATTCATAATAAAATAATAATTTATATATATTAAAAAATAAAATTAAATAAAAAATATGAATAAAATTCACAATTAAATTTGATGAAATCCAAATTAAGAATTTTTTTTTTATGAAAATACTTAAAAAAGTTTTATTTTTATTATTGTAAAAATATTTTATATTTAAAAATATTTTTTTAAAAAAATAAGACATATGCTAAAAATATATTAAATATATATCAAATATATATATAAATATATAAAAAAAATGTAAAAGTGAAAGAAAAAAGAGCATAAAAATGAAAAAAAAATCGTATATTTATGTAATTTAAAAAAAAATAATTTTTTTTTTCTCATTTTTGTATTTGGAACTGGTCCTGCTGAAGGTCGGGTCAACAAATAACAGGATCGTGAGCCCACTGGCCCACCGCTTCTCCTCCATGCCTTTCTCGACACAGTTCTACTTATTTTTTTTTTCTTTTTATTTTCCATTTTCTCCCTCCACCTAAGAAAAATAATAACTTTTTTTTTTTTGCTTTTTTCGAATTTCATGGTCTTTAAGAATGAGGCGGGTGCGCTGAGAAAGCCAGAAAGTTGCTTCTTTCCTTCCCTCTCTCTTTCAGAACAACTCAGTCTCTCCCTCTTCACATCCGATAATGGAGTTGGACCCTGACGACATCTTCAAAGATGACGAAGACGATTCCGATTCCGACTTCTATTTGGTTTTCTTCACTACTTCTATTAGCTCTCACTTTCTCTATAAACAAACACTAATTACTTAGCTTTTTTCTACTTCGCAGCAAAGAGAAACCTCCAAAGAATTCGTGGTCTACCTCGTCGATGCTTCTCCAAAAATGTTTAGCACCACTTGCCCTGGAGTCAGTTTTCCTCTCTCTCTCTCTTCAAATTTTATTGCATTCTTTAATTTTTTTTTCCCTAATTTTGAGTTTCCTAGTAAATTCTTATTATTTTTTTTTTGAAATCATTGTTTTAATAATTTGTTATTATTGAATTAGCTAATTTACTGAAGTTATGATGAAATGTTCAATTAGCATTAATAGTCTATAGCTAATTAACAATTACATTGACGCGGAAGTTTTGGAATTTTTAGAACCTAATTTATAGCCATTGCTTTGTTATAGGATCCAGTGTAAAATCATTTCTAGCTTGTGAATTGTAGCATAAAGTGTGGGAAATGAGAAAATGCTCGAGCTTTGTATCTTCATTTGTGATGCTTAATAAGTAAATTAATTGTTCAGAGAGCTATGAAAAGATAAGATAAAACTGATAGACCAGTTCCTTTTAGTGGTGCATGGTGCAATTGGTTACTTTTCATGTGCTCTGCATGATTATGCAGGCATCAGAAAATGCTGCTGATATTTGCTTTTACGATGTGATTTATTTGACATTTCTTGGTTTATTAATATTGCCAGGAAGATCAAAAGGATGAATCTCATTTCCATATTGCTGTCAGTTGTATTGCACAGTCTTTGAAAACTCAAATCATTAATAGATCGTATGATGAAGTTGCTATCTGCTTCTTCAACACTGTAAGATGTTTCTCTGATGGCTGAAATTTAATGTTTTCTTTGGATAATTCCATCCTGACAAGTTGTTGTACCCTAAGCCATTTTAAGTATTTCATCTCTAGATGACTATTTTTTATCGCAAAATTCTTCTGTGAATGTTTCTCTTCATAGTCTTTTCTTCTTTGAACATTCAGATTTGGCTTGTTGAATATTAGAATGGTATACTAGCATTGATGTTAAGTGGTTATCAGATTTAGTTCATCCTTATTCTATGAATCATTGCAGAGGGAAAAGAGAAATTTACAGGACCTAAATGGTGTTTTCATATTCAATGTTGCTGAAAGAGAGTACCTAGACAGACCAACTGCTAGGCTTATAAAAGATTTTGATCGCATAGAGGGTAAGTATTTCTTTTCTGCGTTTTTTTCCTTTTCTTTTTGGAGGAGGAATTGTATTTTTTATTTTATTTTATTTCTTTATTTTTTTAAATTAAGGAGTATGAGTTTTGTAAATTTAATCTTGGGTCAATAATCCAATAACTCCTTAACTTTGATGATTAAATCCAATTTTTTCGGCTTTATGGTCAGTAACAATTGTATGCAATAGGAAAATTCAAGCCAAGATGTACATGCTTATATTTAGCTTGTACTATAATTGACCTGTTAAAATGGTTCTGTTGAAAGTATAATATTTCAATTATTGGCTAGAATCCACTTGGAGCTTTCTAACTCTCTTAACCCACTTTTATCTCCTCAATGTGCACAACAACACTGCAGAGGCTAGGCAGCTTTCAATGGTCTCCTATCAAATAGTTTAAATTGCAAATCAGCCTGCCCAACCATATGAGTCTGCAAATTTTGTATCAGCTCAAAATAGATACACATCTAATGGCATGATTCCTGTCCCTATTTACAACTGCTACCAATTATATAAATTTGGGATAAAATTGATAAAATTTTAAAAAATAGATAAAATTGAAAGTTACTCAAAGTTTGTGACTTATCGATCACTACCCATTTGAGTTTGAATTTAATCTTTTTCTTTTCTTTTGCCATTCAAGCCAAGGCCATTCTTTGGAATTGATGGTACCAGTCACTCAAATTCATTGAACTTACATTGTTTCTGTTTTGGTTTTGCAGAATTCTTGTCCCAAGAGAAATTGATATTTGAAACTTTTTTTTTTAATATTTTATTATATTAGCTTGCCATTGGCTTTGTTTGGATATGAGTTTTTGATCTCCTATGTGTTGAAAAGTTGATGTGCATGAACAATTTAATGCATTAACCTTTTAGAGCATCAGTGTTATCATCTCAGCAGAGCTGTCTGTTGGATGTGCCGTATTACTTGACAGTTACCCCATGGACTGCATTGAATTTAAGGTTTTGAGTTCACCTGTGGATGAGAGTGATAATCTATATTATTGATGATGTCTGTAACGTACCAGGCGTTTAGAACTAGTGATTTTTAATATTGTCAACACATAATGGTTAAGATTTTTTTTAAGCTAACTACTTTCTGTTTATTTTCTTATAAATTTTCAATTTTTTAAGGTGGAGTAATAATGATTATCAAATTAAAATAGTATGATTTACTCTTTGTTTAAGTTGAATGGAAAATCACAATTCATAGCTCAACAACGCAGTGAATATATCGCCATTCTGCTCCGCTCTTTTATTTTAATAGGTGTCTCATTAATCTCAGCTGATACAGTTTATATAATATTCATCCTATAAGATGCGAGGGCTCTGTTTTTCCAATTCATTGACAGCTTTTTTTTTTTTTTCGAGTTTTAGTGGTATTAATGTTTGATTTTTACTGTTCTGTTTATCAAAAACTTGAGGATGCATAAATTCATAAATTCGTAAATGTTGAGAAGAATTGCTTATTTTCATGTTTATATATTTGTGTGGTCATGTATAGCATCTCCTCAATTAAGGAATAAGAGGAGTTTAAGTTTTTTTCAACTGCATCTTTGTTGAATGGCTATTTAATTTGAAAGCCTTCACTTATTTTCAACTAGTTTTCCTGCAGAATCATTTTTGAAAGAAATTGGCAGTCAGTATGGCATTGTATCTGGGTCTCGGGAGAATTCCCTTTACAATGCTCTTTGGGTAGCACAAGCAATTTTGCGTAAAGGGTAACCCGTATTGTTTATCAGTTCTTCTTTGTGAATTTCTCTTCTTAACTGGAGCAAAATTTCCTTTATGTTCTTCTAGATATCTGTATATGCAAGTGCTTGCTTATGTTAAGTGAAAAAACTATCTCAGATCTGCAAAAACTGCTGATAAGCGGATTCTCTTGTTTACAAATGAAGATGACCCTTTTGGGAGTATGAAGGGTGCAGCAAAAACAGATATGACAAGAACCACCTTGCAGCGAGCTAAAGTATGTTATTTAAAACAAACTTGTGACTTGAGTGCTTTTTGCTTCATGGTCTTTGTAAGGACAAACTTTTCCAATAAATTTCATTATCAGAGAAAGTATTGCGTGCTCTTTTCAGGATGCACGAGATCTTGGCATTTCAATTGAACTTCTCCCCTTAAGCAGGCCTGATGAGGAGTTCAACATTTCGCTTTTCTATGCTGTATGCCCGTAACTGCACCATCTGATTGCTCTATCATTTTATATGTACATTTGATTTCTTAATTGACTTTGATGGGTGAAAGTTGGGAGTCATTTGATACAAAATCTTATCTGTTACAGGAATTGATTGGATTGGAAGGTGATGATGTTGCTCAATTTATTCCCTCTGCAGGACAAAAGTATGCAATTTATTTTCAGTTGCAAGGATTACTGCATTATATTATCTAACATTACTTAATTTTCATGATGCTTTGATTTTAATTTTCATGATGCTTTGATTTTTGGGCTTTAGAACTGATTATTTAGTGAAATTGGAAGTGGTATTGTAGGAATTTGATAATTATAAAGCTAGGGAAAAATAGGATGTGTTAAGCAGAAATGGGCATGGTCTGGGAAAATAAAAACTATGATCAACTAAGATAACTATACTACAATAAAGTTTGTAATAGAATGATAAATTGTAAATGAGAAGCAAAGATTTAGGGTTAATATGCAATTGTTCATTTCTTAAAATTTCTAAAACAATGTTGAAGTTCTGTTGTTCTGAAGTAAAATAGGCAATGTCATTGTTGACCATGTAGGTCTGAGTCACTGCTATATTTATTAATAATTAGTCATTCTTTTTCAGCCATCATGTAAAATTGTAAATTTATTATCATGTTGGTTGTCTAAACATGGATTCCAGAATTGGGAGTCAAAACATGGTTGTCAGATAAACGTAAAATTTTAGTCATGGCTTTTGTCTAAACATAGATACCAGAATTAGACAATAACTGTTCGTACCTGGAGTTTGCATGGACAAGTCAAAGGCTCTTATTTGTGCTTGTCCAACATGGTGATGGTAAGAAAATGGAATTAATGGATTCTCTATGTGAATTTGCACTAATTCTGTACCTTATAGGTCTCATTGTACCTTTATGGATATATCTTGCAGAATCTGACTTTGTACAAACTTCTTGGGCAGTAGTTAGCAACATCCATGTGATAAACACATTAAAGACCCTTGATATAAAGACATTATATTCCATAATTACCAAATACTTAAGGCCCATTCTTATACTCTATTCTACGCATCATAGTATGTCTATCTAATGGTTAAAATTTGAAGGCCATCTTAATTCGTACTTTGAATCTTTAATAGGATTTATTAAAAACTCAAATGAATTTTTATTTTCAGATTTCTTCATCTTGGATAATTTCATCTTACTCTTTGGTGAAGGATTTGATATCAAACTTTGTATTGAAACCAATAAATTTTGATGCTGATGCTGGAATCTTAATATTTAAGTTTTGCATACTCAGTGACATTTCCTTTTTCATGTAAATAATTATATTCAAATTTCAGATTGGAAGATATGAAAGATCAGCTCAGAAAACGAATGTTCACAAAGCGCATAGTAAGAAAAATCACACTCTTTATTGCAAATGGATTATCAGTTGACCTGAATACATATGCGTTGATACGTCCAACTACACCGGGTACACTTGCTTTCCTTTTTCTTACTACTATTTTCTTACAAGTGATTTTGCATGTCACCTTGTAATGCTTGATAAGTGTTCTGTTTATATACTTTTGTTTCTTAGGGGCAATTACATGGCTTGATTCTGTTACCAATCGTCCTTTAAAGGTAATGCCAAATTGTTACAATGCATTTTCTTTTGTATGCGTCCATTTAGCTTTGTGCATGTGTGCGCGCGTGCACGTGCGTGCATGTATGTGTATAGAAGAAAATCAAAGTCATTGAGGAGTGACACTTCCTATAAGGCACCGAGAATTTTTTAAGGTATTATGAGATATAAGGCATTCTAAAAGTATGTTGGTGGCACTCCATGCTGTAGTGAAAATTCATTAATCGATGATGCCAAACAGAAATGTATAGATTTTATAAAAGAAATATAGTAATTCTAATTATTTGTTTATAGAATGTATAAATATGCCTTTATGAGATATGGTTGCTTTTTTATTTTATTTTATACTCTATTACTCTACTTTAGCCAAATGTCCAATTAAACCCTTTTATTTTGTGCAATTCAATGCACAACTTTATTGGTAAAAGGAATATTATTAAGCCATTTTTGAGGATGGCTTTCCTTTTTCAAACTGGAATTCATTTTCTAGATTTTTCACAAGCTCATGGAAAGGGAAAATAACCTATATCTTGTAGGCTTATACACCTCTTACTGATTATCACCAATCACTGGTCACTGGTGATACCAATAATTTTCTCTTTTTCTTTTTTCTCATATCATAAATGCTTGTAGGTCCAAACATTTCGTTAGTTTTTTTCTTGAATATTTTTTTTCTCAAATTCAAACTTAAGTTTCTTGCTTTTGGGGTTATTATGTACCTTCTATTTTTGCCTCGAGATTGTCAAATTGATTTTCAGTTAGTGTTCTATGAGCCTATATACACTGATTACTGATTTTTTAGGGAGAGAGAGAAATCTGTTTTTAAACTTCTTGTCATTTCCATTATTGCTTCCAACACTACAGTCCACATTGCTAAAATCTTGTAAGAAGGAAAAAAATTATGTTAATTCGATAGAAATTAATCTTTTTGTCCAATATTTTATTTATTCTTTTTTCATGTCATTTTACATGTATTAGCAATGTGCAGACAGAAAGATCTTTCATATGTGCGGATACGGGGGCATTGATTCATGAACCTCCAAAGCTCACTCAGTCTTATAAGAAGTAAGCTTATCTATCTTCTGTTGAATTATGTTATTTGTGATTCACTCTCTCTTTATCTCTCCTTTGTGATGTTTGTGTGCGCACGCATGTGCATTGAAAAAACAGGTTGTCTTTCCCTTTCCTTTCCTTTCCTTTGCTTTATATTTTTTGCTTTTTATTGTCTTCCAGCACTTTAGGATTGAATTTTTTTATATTTTTTTGTTATCTTTTCTGCTCTTATATATTGATAATCACTTGCTTCTCTTTCTTCATATTTTTTGAGAGTAAGAGCCTAAAAATAGAGTTAGGGTTCCCATCTAGCATTATTGTGAAATTGTTTGTCCATTGGTATTTTCAGCCTAATTATTCAATTTGTTCTTTAGTAAGAATATCAAGTTCTCTGTGGAGGAGCTATCAGAGATAAAAAGAGTTTCAACCGGGCATCTTCGTCTTCTTGGATTCAAGCCATTAAGCTGCTTGAAAGATTATCACAACCTGAGGCCTTCAACATTTTTATTTCCCAGCGACAAGGTTTTTTCGTGGTTCTTATTTTTGTACAGTACTGCAGATATCAATTTGCTGACGTTATATTTTTGCTTTAACACTATGCTTGGAAGTTCATATGAATAAGAAAAGAGAGAATAATATTTAATCCATGAAATGGCAAAATAAAGCGAGGGGAAGGTTAGGCTATTATTTTTGGTATGGATGTTTTGAGAGGGTAAGAAAGGATTTTAAATAACTCATGTTTGATTGGTTTAAAGGAAAGGAAAAGACTTAATATTCAATTTACCATTATATCCTTCTATAATTCAACAGTTTGTTTTCTTAATTGATTTTTGAGGGTAAAATTGTCTAATTGAAAAATTATAACTAATCTTGAGGAAGAGATATCTCTCATTCACTCAAATTTGAAGGAAAAGCAAATTGAGGTTTAACGGGGAGTATCCTTTTTTTAGTCCAAACTTATTAAAATCCAAAATAAGAAGATGACTCTTATTTTGCCTCCTTTTCCTTTCCTTAATGAAGCACAAAAGATTACTATTGTTTTTGTGGTTTAACGTCATTCTACATTGTTGTGATTGGTTATGTGGTGCCTGTTGCTTTATTTTTTCATCTCCTCATGATACCATTTAATAAAATACAATGCCTTGTTCTCTGCTTAAGGCATGGAAAGAGGAATTTTAATAAAGGGCAAATGGCCCATAAAATCCAGAATCCTAATGCTTCTGCCAATTTTAGCTATACTTTTCAATTTTTTCAATTATAACTTGAAACTTTAAGGTGATAAGATCAATTGTAACCATCCCTGGCTAGATCCCACTCAATTATGTTTTGTGATACAGATGCAACTATTTTCTCTTTGCTACTATCGTTCACATTCTATACTTATTTTGATTTTGATTTTGCTTTTGCTATCATCTAGATCATAAAGAAATAATGATGTTTTTGTCAGTTAATAACATAGAAGCAAAAATAAAAAAGATGCAAAATACTTTCTGGTTTTTCTTTGATAACTATAAACTTTTTGCTTACTGTTTTAAATAATAATCTATGTGGAAAATCATAAATGGGTTATTGATACCTTGCATGCCACATAAAACTGGATATGACCTAATTGGGTTATAAATGAAGGGATTCGCACTATGAACTCCAAGCTCAGACTGTAATTGACAAAATGAAAGGTGGGGCTGGAGTCAAACAAATACTAAAGATTTGACTTTTTTTAAGTCAATAAAATGCAGATCAAGTAAGGATTCCACCTCTTTGACAGGGAATGAAATATCTCTTTGAAGAGTTTCAGCTGAAGAATAAGTGAACTCTAACTTAGACTTGTCTTTATTTCATTAATATTTTTTGTTTCCAATATGGTTAGTCCATTAAGAAAAGGAGTTTAGAACCTAACTTCCTTTTCTCCATGTTGCTTTTGTTGTTTGTTACAAAACCAGTGTCAGATGATTGCATGGATGGGTTTTTTGAAGAAGGAAATAAATGCTCCTTAATGCTATTCTATTAGAAACAAAAATATCATCCATGGACTGTGTGAGAAAGATATCTATAATTTGTTCAATTATAACACTGCAGAGAATATGTTAGGCATTCATTAGAAGATGTTTGTCTTAAAAATGGCAATTAACATGTGATGTTGATTGTGCTCATAAATTGATCTGAATAATTATTAGCATTATGGGCATATTATTCATATTATTGTTTGTTAGTAATATGCTCATAAACTGATATTGATAATTATTACATTTTGGCTTCGCAGGATGATATTTGGTACTCTTATAACTTGTTTATTCTGAAAAAACATAATTGTAGTTTATATTAGCTGATTCTTTTGATTATTATTGATTGCAGGAAGTTATTGGTAGCAGTTGCATTTTCATTGCTTTGCATAGATCTATGTTGCGGCTTAACCGGTTGGTGTATTTTACACATTTAACTGTAGCATTATTCCTTGAGCAATTGCATATGCATCTGAAATGATTGTGTGTGAGGCATTTATTTTCCTTTAACTATCGTCTTATGCATCTGATATGATTGTGAGCACGAGGCATTTATTTTATCTTTCATATGGTTTAATCATGATTTCCCCTCCCCCTCAGCATGATAGAAATCAGTGACAGTTCATTACTTCCCTCTTTTTCTTTGATGCATGTGGATACTTGGATGGAATTTGCACTTTCCCAGTTTAAGAACTAAAGGACGGGATTATAGAAATTCATACTTAATGCCAGCAAGTTTGTTTTACAAAACTTATAATGCTGAAGTAGGCTAAGTACCTTCATATCCTTCTTTTTGATAATCGAGTGAAACTTAAGTTTATTATCTTCATCAAAGTAAAAAAATAAATTTACTTTTCACTTGTTAGTTTAATGTACTTCCAACTGACATCATACTCCTTTTATGTTGAGAATTTTTGCAATTCTTATACGTTAATATACAATATAAAAAATGATTGCTATTCTATCAAAAAAAAAAAAAAAAAAAAGAAAAGAGAAACGTTAAGCAATTTCATTTTTTTTTCTATTCTGTTTGGTTTTGTGCTGGGTTGGAGAGGGAGGAAGGGAGGTTTAAGTGCAATGGCCATAGAGACTATCATGTTACAGTAGGTCAATAGCAGCCTGTACAGAGGTGATTTTTGCCTGACAATGAATTACACCTCCTATTCAACAATCTTTTGTTAGGACTTGTAATTACTATTGTTGTAAACTTTTTTCCTTACAATTAAGCACCATATTCTTTTATATATAACAAACTAATGATCAAGATGACAGATTGTAGCAATGACTTGGAGTGGAGCCAAAAATTGTGTGCAGCCTAACAATTATTCTAAATTATCTGCAAATTTAATCCAATAGAGTTTAAACTTCAATTTCTAAAAATTCAAAATACAAATAGGCTATGAAATCATAAATGTTTTTTGGGTAGCTTTTTCTGTTTTTAAGTTTCCATGCTGACTCAGTAATAATATGCTTGTGGTTATTCATATTGTTTTGATTGATGTTGAATGGCATTTGAAAGTGGACTTTTACAAAATTCAGCACATTGTATACAGTTGCTGGTGGTTTAATTTATTCACTTAATGTTTTGCAGGTTTGCTGTTGCATTTTATGGCAGCTCATCTCATCCCCGATTGGTTGCCCTTGTTGCACAAGTAAGATTTGCCTTGGGTCTTGAATAAGCTTGTATTGTGTTGCATTGCATGTATGACCAGTGGCGGAGCCACGTTTGGGCAAGTGGCTGCCCTTGACTTTTGAAATTTTTTAATTTTTTGCAAATTTTTTGGTAAATTACTATTTAGTTCATATTGACCTAATTAACACTGTTATTTCTATTTTTTGGGAAACTCAATAGTTAGTTTATATACTTTGATTCTGTTAATATAATTTGTTATTTCGTCAATTTTAACATTAAAATCCTATAAAAAGATTGAAATACCCTTTATTTATATTTAAATTTTTCATCCTAATCAAAATCAAATTTTAATCATTTTTTGGCTGTGATAATTTTGCATGAAGTGATTATTACAATTTGAATTCATGATTTTATTAAATTATAAGATTGATACTAATCCAATGATTTAATTGTAAGTTTTAAATTTCATTAATATAGTAACAAATTTATAATCAGAGAGAGAATTTTTTATCTGCACAAGATTAAAGCTTTACATCCAATTTTCAAGCTAACAGTATTATAAATCTTATCATAAAATTCACAAATAGATTATCTCATAAAGAAAAAAGAACATCAATAAAAGATATAATGAAAATAATGAAAAATCTTCCTGTAATTGATACTCAAAAAAATAAACAAGTAAGAATACGTTATTGCTATACAAATAATTTTCAGTTTAATTTTTCTTACCACCCCGAGGAATACATACTTTTTCAACTCTCCTAGTAGAAGTTGCAAGCCCAATTTTTCTCACTTATAAAGACAGAGAGGCAAAGAAACAAATATCAATAACTAAAGATCAAATCAACTAAAATAATAAAATATTTTCTAATAAATATGTACAATTTTATTGTGGGTAATCCTTTTGAGGTAAATGGAAGTTCATGTGGGTTTTGTGATTTTTTTTTAAGTATCATTTTGCATTACTTCTTTCCAAACTATTATGATATCCGTTTCTAAATTAATCAGATGAGTTTGTGATTTTAGCTGTGAAAATTAAAAAAATATAAAGTAACTAAACAACTATTTTTAATGGTATTGGATTTATTGTAGGCTTGTAGGTTTGTCTATAATTAGTTTGAGTTTGGCTAGATAGTTTAACAGAGCTCGATATTTAATCTATTAAATACTGTAATTAGTTTATAAACTTTATTCAGTGGTTGAGATGGTCATGGTGAAATGTAATATCCAAACCAACACCTGGCAAATAAAGAGAGAGAATAACAAATTTTGAGAAGATTGTTTTTCAGATAATATAATTGTGTCCAGCCTTTTATTATTTTCTGCGTCTGCCCCTGTGTATGACTAGATAAGTTGGTGGAAGAGTCTGATCTGTTGCTTGCAAGCTGCCAATCATCAATTTGTTATTTGCTTTGACTGATGCTAAATGATTCATCTTTGAAACATTCTTCCTTTCTTTGTCTTCCCCTTGTTTTGAAAATCAACATCAATCAATTTGTACTTGTTAATAAATGAGTATACTGAAGGAAGATGGATGCATTATCCATAGTTCGACCACTGATCTATAATTACTGTGATCTATGGATGCATTGATGTTAGAAGAGTGAATGAATTCAATTAGGAGTGAAGAAGAGGGGAGCTAGACCAATAATAATGTAAGAGTAGTAGGAGTGAAGAAGAGGAGAGCTAGACCAAAAAATAATGTAAGTTACAAAGGTTTTACAGAGAGCAATCATTGATGGAAAATTGAGCCCTAAAAAGAATATAAATGGAGAAAAATGAACCACGTACCTGACTTCGTTACCTTGGAACTGAGGCTGAGGTATATTTCTCCTTTTCCCGCTTCCTCTTTTCCTGTTTGTGTCCCTATGAAGTAGCTCTTTAAAATTTTACTTCACTATAACCACTGTATGGTTAGTGGTGCTTTTAAACAAAAAGATCACAATCTGAACATGAAGGTTAGCTGGCATATGGAAGGAATCAATAATACCTGTTAAATGACTGAGATCCTGTAAATAAAATAAATTCGGGTGTAAAGTGTGAATGAAGTTTGACAAACTCATTTTCAAAGAACACTATGGAAGATACTGCAGCATTATGAAAGTGCATTGGGAAAAAAGTTCTGGATATTCTTGTTTTTTTATCTTTGCAATACACAAGTTTTTATTTGGTTGGATGATTTCTTTCTTTGTCCGTCTCTTCCCATGTGTTCATGCATGGATACACTAGAATACACTGGGGAGCTGGTTGATAATATTGCACTTCAAATAGCTGTATTTGTCATTTTTTTAAATTGTTGACTGTTGTAACGGAAGGAACACTTGTGCTCAATCCTTGATGTTCAAATGAGAATTCAAGGTCTTAATAACATGATTTTACTTGATGCACCCCTTTTCGAACTGGAATGTCGTGGACTTCAGTTCCTGTTAAATGTGTTGGGTTTTGTAGTATGTTTAAGATAATGCTTGTTAATCTCTTTGGAGCTACACAGGATGAGATTATTGATGCTGGTGGTCAGGTTGAGCCACCAGGAATGCACATGATATTTCTTCCATATTCTGATGATATTAGACACATTGAAGAGGTGAGAAGAATTATGGAAGTGATTTCAAATGTATTATGTAATCATATTAACAATGACACGGGTGACTTGTTGCAGTTTCATTCAGAGCCAAATGGGGTACCTCATGCTACTGATGACCACATTAAAAAAGCTGCTGCTTTAATTAAACGTATCAACTTGAAAGATTTTTCAGTATGCCAATTTGCTAACCCTGGTAAGTTGCCATAAGTCACACTTCAAGCAGCTCAGTGAATGCTTCTAAATGTCGAAATTTGTATCTAAACATTTCTTTAAGATCATCAAAGCACTCGTGGCAGACAGCCTACCAGTATATCTCCAGCTAAATTAATTAAAACATAAAAATAGCTAAATAATAAAAGGTGTATATCCTTAACCATGGTCCTAAGATGGACTGCCCTTTCTTACAACTGAAACTTTTGTGCTCGTGTATTGTAGACAGGCATTTGGCTTTTTCACCATTCAATATCCCCCATTAAATTATTACTGCAAGAAAAGCAATAAGATATACTGTTAAGGTTGGCAAGACTTGCAAATTGTAGAAATTTAAAATCCAATACATTATTTTATGTCTGCATCCACATATGTTCCCAGAATGCCAAGTTGGTATGTCAAGTTGGTGAAATTACTTTGTTCAACATCTTTATATTGATTTGTAATATGTAACCATGAATTATGAATAAATGATACTGTGAGGATGTGAAGTTGATTTTGATGACTATAATTTTTGGGGTTTTCAATTCCCTCAGCCTAATTCCTTAGCATGCCTTTGTTTCCAAGGGTTCACAGCATTATTACTGGGCAGTTGCCTTTGTCCCACTGTATTTTACAAAATAATTTCTTACAGCTTTGCAGAGACACTATGCAGTGTTGCAGGCACTTGCTCTAGAAGAGGATGAGATGCCAGAAACCCAGGATGAAACACTTCCTGATGAGGAAGGAATGACTAGGTAAGTATGAAGTTTAACTTTACCATCCTAAGTTGTATCCACCAATGTTCTATCATGTCTTTTTACGTGGATGTTCTCAAAATTTCATTGATTTGTTGGTCAATTTCTGTACATATATGTCCAGACCAGGAGTTGTTAAGGCAATAGAAGAATTCAAGATTTCTGTTTATGGTGATGAGTATGATGAAGCAAGCAACTTTGCAGGCATTGGTAAAGCAAATGAGGTGTCTAGAAAAAGGAAAGCAGCAGCTGAAAATGCTCAGAATGAGTGTGCAAATTATGACTGGGGTGACCTTGCTGACAATGGAAAGGTGTGATTAATCCTTCAATTTTTTATTTTTGCATAAGCTGTTTGAAGAAAAATCATTGCTCCTTTTTTTTGTCTTCTCAGTTAAAAACAAAAGTGGGTTAAATTACAATTTTAACCCTATCATTTGAAATGTCACAAGTAAACTTTGAATAATTCGAAAGCTTCAATTTGAATCTTATAGGAATTTTCAAGCTAACTAATTTCTTTACTAAATACTGAAATAATGTATTTAAGAAAAGCTATCATCGAGTAAAAAATCTATATATTCAGTTTGTTCAAAAAATAACTATTGATATTTGAATCATAGTTAAAACGAATCAATATTAAATTTAAAACATCTCCCGAAATTTCTGAAGTAACGTAATACTTAATTCTTTTAGTGCAAGCTACTTGGCGATTTGAAATATATTGTACAAGTAATTAAAAACTCACGTTAATTTGTCAACAAAAAACGATAGAAATTATAGAAAGAAATTTTTTGCTAGAGTTTAAATTGAAGTGCTCATTGTTCAGGGTTCGAGTTCTAACATTTTAAGTGAAAGGATTTAAATTTTTAATTTACTTCGAAAAAGGGGAAGAGGAGGGTGGGGTTGCTATATTTGTCGAAGGGAATGTTAAATTCTTAGAGATGTTCTTGTTCTTTTACATGGCTAATTGAAGGGGCATTTTTAAAGTTCCTATCACCTTGATTAATATTCCATTGATAGGGTTGTAAAATTTTGTTTTAGCATGTCCCTTGGACATTTGAAATTATGCAATTTTTGTCATTTGAAATTTCTGAATGTTTGTGTGAAAGGATTTCAAATGAGGGTTTTGTGTGAGAATTTCAAATGAGGGTTTTTCGAAATGATTTTAGGTAGATTATTTAAGCTATTCTTTAATTGATTAAATTCCTGAATGGAGATTAGAGGAATGCTGATGATAATTTATTTGATGTAGATTTAAATTACACCTGTGTCTAGGTGGGTTTAGTGCCTGCTTCACAATTAGTAAAGAGTTCGAACTCGACATCCCCCTTCACTTCTAATAATTTCTAATTTACCAATAGGAATCATTATACATGTATATTTGTATTCATAAGCCTAATCTAGATTCAAGAATTGAATGAAATCTGTATCTTTCTAATTCGAGTATCCACGCCTCAAATCCCTCCTTCCATCCAAACAAAATTTTAGGCAGTTAAAAAAGGTTGAAGTTGGAAGTTTTAGCATATTCCCATATTTGCCAAAATTTCACACTTTGGGGCCTAAAATAGAACTGCTCTTTGTTTTTTGAAATCATATGGTTTCAGCTATTGAATTAGTAGCATTCACGGGTATTAATTCCTCTTGTGATTCTATGTTTGGCAGTTGAAGGACTTGACAGTAGCGGAGTTAAAGATTTACTTGACAGCAAACAATCTTCCTGTTGGTGGGAAGAAGGATGCTTTGATCAGCAGAATATTAACTCACATGGGGAAGTGAGCAAAGATTACACTAACACACTGATAAGTTTGGTGCATTATCTGATACAGCAAAGAGAAATGCAACCTTCATTTCTTCCCACACATGAGCCAAACCGAGCAATGTGATTTCCCCTCTAGTAGCGGCATCTCTTCACAACTGGATTTTGAAACTTGTTCAGAAAAATTTGTAATTATGTGGATTGGTGCTCACAAATGCGTTACTTATCAATCATCAATGGAGGGAATTTTTTGCTTTTTTGTTTTTGTTATTATTATTATTTGAATATATATGCCTGCTTCGTGTATATGACTACTGGGGCAGAAGTTTTTTCCTTGTACAAGTTTAAGAAGATGCATATCTTTTTTTTTTTTTTCCAGAGAAGGCAATTGCATCTTGTTGCACTAGGTCCTCTTTTACAGAGAAGAGTTGAGCTTTGGTATGCAATTCAATAATTGCTCGTACTAAAATAATTAAATTTTTCCTATTAAAATAATCAAATGATGGTCCGTAAGTTTGGCAATGTGAGCAGCACAAATCTATATCCCGTCCCAAGCTTAGGTCTTCTCTCTCGATCTCGTCCTTGAATTTATCATTATTTTAAAATTGTTTATGTATATTATAAACTGAATCTTTTTAAAATATACAAATACTTATTATACAATCCTAATACTTTTTTTTCTTCTCTTAAATATCAATACATAGCATTAAAATTTTCATGCATATATCAATATATTTTGTCGCCCTGCTTCCCACTGTTATTGGTTAGATTAGGTTATCTAGTATAAATTATAATTTAGTCTCTTTTTATTTCGTAGCAAATAAATTATTGTTTAAAAAAAAATTTTAAAAAATAAGAAAATATTTTCTAAAAAATCATTTTTTTTATTTGATGCAATGTTAAAAAATATTTCAACATTCAATTTATAAGACAGTATTTAGATTTATAAAAGCATATTTTTAAATTTGTTATTAAATAGGGGAAAAATATACCAAAATTATAAATTTTAGTGATCGTGCAAGGTCAATGAAATAGGCAAGTAATTAGTGGCCACCTTTGATGATTAATGATGGTGACTCTCGATAATTAGTGGATTAATAAATATGAGTTTATATATTTTGATACTTAACTAAGCTCACAAATTATTTGTCTATATAAATATAAAAATATATTTAAAATTAGACTCACAAACTACTTAAAACGAGTATTATAATACTTGAATTTGACTTGACTTATTACCTGAATTACTCATAGTTTGATTCAATTTAAACGGGGTTGAATTTGAATATTTTATAGGAGTGACTTGAGAAGATATTTTGTATTAAAACTAGATGGTGAGCTATTGCCATTCAAAGAGAGTGGTCCAAGCTGTGCCTATCGGCCCAGGACGTACAAGGATTCTGATAAAGGGGCGAGTGCCTCGAGAGAGATCGGATCTGTGAACACAGCCAATTCTTTGAGAGTGGCCTTTGGATTGCCCAAGCTCACTACTTATTTTCCTCAATCATTTTGTCAGCTTGAGAAATTATTGGAGGATATATAATTTTAAAAGTATTAATCTCAAAAACTAGTTATTGAGATTAGAGAGCCAAATTATATATATATATATATATATATATATATATATATATATATATATATATATATATATATATAATTGATGTGAGAATAATATTTTAACACTCCTCTTTAAATGATAATTGGGTCAAGATAATTTTTTATTAATCTCAATTGACACTTATAAATTTATGTTGAGAATTGAATCGATTAAATTGAAAGTCTAACACTGGCGAAAATTGAATTGAAAACCTAATACGGACGAAAAGATAACTAAAAAAACCCCACCAAGGAGCGAAATTGAAAGTTCAATTCAGACGTAGAAAATGAAACAAATTTGAAAGCCCATCATTAAGCGAAAATTAATTTAATGAAACCCACTATTGGAAAATACTTAAATGAAACCCATGATAGGACAATAATTGAAATCAAATTAAACCTGAAAATCATTTTCCTATTCTAATACCATATTAAAAATACTGAGAGTTTATATAATTTTTGGAATGCTAACTTTAAAAGCTAGTTATTGAGATTAAATAGCCTAATTATATATGCTTATTCAACATCTTTTATTTAGTAGATGTGAAATTTATATTTTAACAGAAACAAAATGAGTTACGACCTAAGTTTCAAATGCAAAAAAATGTAAGGAAAAATGAACTTTTTCAAAAAAAATTTAAATTAGAATTTTTATAAATAATAATTGCTTGACTACCTTACAGTTACTTAATAATTAATAGCTAAATAATCAAATGAATATAATATAACTGTTTAATAACTAATAACTAAATGATCAAATGAATATAATATAACTGTTGATAACCAAAAAACTAATAATTACATAAAAAAAATTTTACCAAACACCCACAAATATATTGCTAACATCTAAAAACTTGTTAAGCACTCCACAGTTTGTGGAATAAGTCCTACATGTACTTAACAATAATTAAATAATAACATATTATAATAGAAAAGATAGATTCTCTGTTTCTCTCACTCTCTCCTCACCATCTCTCTCAAACCATCCGTTCATCTTCTTCTCTTCTCTGTTTGGGTTATACTTGTTGGAAATTCAGCTAAAACTGCTCATGCATGTTTAATGTTACCACCGCTCCTTCTGACCTTGATAGAATAGTATGGCAACAGCTCCACCATTCGCAGTTTCTAGAAATGAAACTAATGCAAGGGCTGTTCCAGCAAGATCGACACAATCAATTACAACATAATCAATTCTACGAGAATGGAGCAGACGAGCAATTGCTGCTGTTGCATGGGTCCTTCCAGAACTTGTGCCCTCACGCAAAATCCTTTAACTATCCAAGTTTGTGCTCGACCCGATAAACAACATCCTCACATTCATAGAACATGCATGTAAATTCCCAGTACAAGCTCAACTAAATATACGCAAGTTAAATCACAGAAAGGAGTCAAGATATGCAAAATTCATGCATCTATTGTCCTGAAGGAGGCTTTCGTAGGTTAACATTTTTATTAATTAATAAATATGATTGTAGTGTTAATTTATACCAAATTAAATTTTCAATTTGTTAATTTTGAATTAATTTAAAATTAACAAAATTTATTGTCAATAATAAATTCTTACCTTTTTTAGTTATTTTCGAAATCTATTTTAATTCATTTTGGCTTTATTTATTTTTCTTTTTCGGTTGTAGTTATATTTAGACGTGTTTGTCAATAGGGATGAAAAAATACTCTGACAAAGTGGATACTCGCCTTGACCTGCTCCGGTCAAAATAAGGAATCCCCGCTTTAACTGAGAAATGGGGTATAACGGAAAAAAACTCAAAATTTTTTAATGAGTTTGAATGAGATGAAAATTATATGTCCTTTCTCGAACTTGTTCCATTTATCATATTATCAAACCCGCCTCGTCCCGCCCGTCCACCCATTAACATATATATTCATTGTTTGATTGAAATAATAATAAAAATAATTATTAATGATTAATTATTAATTTTAAAAGTTTTTATATTTTATTTAATTGAATATTTTAATGAGTTAATATAAATATTTAATTTTAAAAATAAATAAAAATATAAAATACTTTGTTAAGGTATTAAAAGATTATTTATAAAAGAAATTTAATAATAATAATAATTTATAAAATAAAAATTATATAAGATTTAAATTTTTATTATTATATATTGTAATATACATATTCGATTGTTGAACAACTATTATCAATCTTATAACAACTTTAGCAAACTTTATCACAATTTATATTTATGATTTATGCTTACTTTAAATTTTTAACAGGATAATCAATGAATATTAATTTGTTGATCAGATTTAAACTTTTATTATTATACATTGAAATATACATATTCAATCGTTGAATGACTACTTACCAATCTTATAATATTTTTTTTAAAATAACTTTAATAAATTTTGTTACAATTTATTTGTATTATTCATACTTAATTTAAATTTTAACAGCATGATCAATGAACATCAGTTTACATAATATAATTTTCAATAAATTTTTTTAATAAATTTATATAAAAATTAAATTTTCTAATTATAATCAACAATGCTAATAATTCTATCTGAAAATTGTATTTTATGTAATTGAATATCTAATTTTTCTTATTGAAAATTAATTAAAGAAGGTTGATCAAACGAATTTCATTAGGAATTCTAAATTTTTAAATTTTATGAAATATATAGCCAAGCATAAAATGAAAGTCTAAGCATCAAAATGAAATAGATAGTTAATTTATTACTTGTTAGTTTGAATATTTAGCAGCATGAATTATGAACTTCTTAAACATGTTTATGAGACAGAAATTAAAAATGCTCTTTTTACCATAAATCCGACTAAAGCTCTAGTAGATGATGGTATGACTGCAAAATTTTTTCAAGATTTTTGGCATCTAATTAAAGTGGATCTTTGTATAGCTGTGCAGGGCTTCCCAGACAGTACAATGCTCAAAAATATCAATCATACTATTATTACTTTAGTTCCTAAAATAAAACAGCCAAGAAAATGCAGCATATTAGACCTATTAGTCTTTGCACTATTTATTATAAAATCCTTGCAAAAATATTGGCTAATAGATTGCAACTTATTATGTCACAAATTATTAGTGAATTTCAAAGTGCTTTTATTAAAGGCTGATTAATTTCTGATAATATTTTACCATCTCATGAAACCATCCATACTTTGAAGAATATAAAGAAAGGGAATTTGATGAATATGGCAATTAAAATTGACATCAATAAAGCATATGACTGTGCAGAATGGGACTATTTGAAGCATGTAATGTTAACTTTGCGTTTCCACCCGAAATGGGTTCATTGGATTATGGCTTGTGTTTCATATGTTACATATTCTGTGCAATTCAATGGGGCAAGATATGGATTTTTCAGCCTTCTAGAGAAATACGATAGGAAGACCCTCTCTCTCTTTACTTATTCCTTTTATGTACAGAAGGTCTTTCAAATTTATTGCTCCAAGCTGAGAACAGTCATCATATAACATGGATTAAACTTACAAAAATATGTCCTTCTTTTACACATTTATTCTTTTTGCAATTCTTCATTTTTGCAAATGAGTTAGGTATGATTTTAAGTCAGATTTTAGGTCTGATTTTATCATGATTCGACCCTACTGGGCACGTGACCGACACTAGGAAACGAGAAAATATAAGGCTTCCAGAACTCGTAGTAAACCTGACTTATCACTAAACGATAAAACTGTAATATGACAGCTGTAACTGTCACAAAGTAAGGGGCTAAGAGCCCACCTGTCATGTAGAACCTGAGCAAAAATATCAAATTTCTATCACTTAGGACTATCATCATCTATATAACATTATCAACATCAAATTTTTGCTTAACAAACAATAAATAAAACTATAATCATAAATCTAACACTGAATATGAAATAATTATATAACAAAATAAAATAACTTCTCTGCCTGAGGAATAAAAGACAGAAAATATTCAATTTTAAAATTTAATCTTTTTAAGCTCGACCCATAACCTGGAAGAAAAAAAAAATTTGAACAGGGATGAGCGTTTGACTTAATGAGCTGATATAAATTAATTTAACATGCAAATCATTTATTAATCTACATGAAGTGCCACATTATACATAATCATCCATAAACATATATAACATCCATGATGAAAATTGTCCGTGGAATCCAACATCATTTATGTTTTCGTTTATGGTAATTGGGGAGCTGAACCCCCTCCCTTGGCTCTCTTAAAATTCAACTATGGGGTCACGGTGAGACTAACTCAAACTATGCATCCCTATACTCTCTTATCCATATCCAAGGGTCACGGTGAGACCATGATCTAACCATACAATCCCTGTAATAAATATCATCATCATCATCATCATATCATATCATGTTATATCGTTAACGTTTTATGTGTTAGTACAGTTGGATTCCACATCATCCTATTTTCCATCTCAACCTTATACATACATATCATTTAACATTATATAATATGACATAAATATACATTATGATTCTAAATCTAATGCAATAGTGATAGCTTATATACATATATATTCACATTCATTCAATATTTACATGTTATACTTAGATGCAAAGTTAAATTAAAATATATCAACTCACAAACTTAACGACCATCAAATTGGCTGGCTTTCTCGGAACGCCTTCTGATTGACAGCAATAGAAGACATCTGAAGTATCATGAACCACATATGAGATTTATTAGAATAATACTTAAATACTGACTCAGAAATATAAAGAACGAATTTTAAGAATTTGTCAAAATTTTGACAGAATCTCACCTAAAATAAGACGTAACTTCCTGAAACAAAAATAAAAACACTTCTAATAATCAACCAATCGGCTCAAATCCAACACAACCATATCAATTGACCTCTCCTGGGTCTCCATCTCAACAAACATATTTATAACAGTCTAATTAATATCCCAATTCAACTCTACTCATTATTCTATTAAATGAAAGTCAATCTTAACATCCAATTGATTCCATTTATTCCATTAACTGTATACAATCTCAAAAATACTAATTCAATACTAATATCAATCAACAATTAAATCCATAAAATAATTAATTTAATAATTATCCTTTAATTTACTATATCTCAAAATAAATTTTGGACATATTCTAATTCAATTTCAATATTTAATTCATTATTACTGATACACTAGAAATAATAATAGTAACGAGTAATCCATTTACTAACACTTAATTAAAATAATACTTCGTAAATAATTATTCACTAAATTCCTAATAAATAACCACATTAAAATTAATATTTATATCTAATTACCTTAAAATATTTAAAATAATACCATCATTAAAATATTTTTGTCACAATAATCTATTTATCAAATTTCAATAATAATCTTAAATTAATCTCTTTTATAGACTTAATTTAATTACATACTTAATTAAATTACTCCATAATAATTTAACTTTTCAGTATTTAAATTCTACAAATATCATCCACATCATTTCCATAAAAATTCCAAATCAATATAATAAATTTATCTTAATTCTTATACATCATTTCCATAAAAATTCCAAATCAATATAATAAATTTATCTTAATTCTTACATTCAATAAAAACATATTTACTGATAATTTTCTGTCTGAAAATTCTACAACTAATATCAAACTCAATATTTTTTCATAAATACCATCTAAATAATTTCCTTAATAACTCTAAACAATCTAAAATAATTTATCCTCCAAAAAAACACAGTTATGAAATTTTAACTGCCTAAATTCTCCAATACCAATATAAATATACATCTATTTTCATAAATTTATCTTCAAATAATCTTCAAATAATTAATAAATAATTTTAGAATAAATTTAAAACTACTTACTCAAAATTTATCGGAAATCTATGCATGTCCAAATTTTTCAGTCCCAGTTTCGATCTCCGATCGGTGTAAAATTAGTGCCATTGGAAAGCTTATGAGAAGAAGAGTCTAAAAATTTAGAATTACTATAAATAACCGTAGAAATTAACCGAAATCAACCATAGAAAATACGGTAATTCAATTTTTCGATCTCCTTTTCTGGCGAACGTTAAGTGGCAATTTGGGTACCAAATGAAAGTTGGTAATCGAAATTGAGTAAGATTAATGCCTATAAACTTTTCTTATGGCAGACTACACGATGGTATGGGAAATGTCGACCATATCTCTCTGGTTTGGTTGGAATTGATGCCGGAAGTGGCCAACCACTTCTCCTCCTCCTCCTCCTCCTCCTCTTCTTCTTCTTCTTCTTCTTTATGTTTCCAACATATTAAAATCTGTTAACAACCAATCTGAGGTTGCCGCGTGGTAGTCTCAGGTTGGTCCAATATTTATTTTTATTTTTATTTTTATTTTTTTGAAAATTTATAGAAAATTTATTTTTTGTCTAAAAATTATAAATAAATAGTCAATAAAATCCTTATAAAATGTACTTCATTTTAACATATTAAAATTTGAAAAATAATATCTTTCTAATTTAATAAAAATTATTTAAATATAAATTTAATTTTTAAAAATTCTTAAAATAATAATAATAATAATTAAAATAATTTATTTAACTAATTAAATGAGTATAAAAATTAAATTATTAAATAATACATAATAATATGATACTAAATTAAAATTAAAATTAATTTTGAAAAAAATACATTTCCCTTTTACTTTTAAATATTTATTTCTTTGATATATAATAAATTTCAAAAATACTTTTATATTCATAACTTTAATTAAATATTAATAAAATAATTATTATTTATAAATAATATATGATTTCTAAAAATATTTTAAAAATATGGGTATTACAGATTTAATTAATCATGTTTCATTCATTTGATGTTTTATCAAATTAAAAGAGAGGTACAAGATAGATAATAATTTAAGATTCCTTAAATTAAATAGAACAATAAAATAAATGACTGATTTAAGATATCTTAAAGTAGGACAATTTAAAATTTCTTAAATAGAACAATTGAATAAAAGACTAATTTAACATACCTTAAATCATAACAATTTGAGTTACCTTAAATTAAATAAATTGAAAGAATATTTAAGATGAAGAATTAAAAAGAGATGAGTTCAAGGATTTATATCTTTTCTTTGACTTGGGAGGAGGCAGAGGTCTCAGGGCTCTTGTAACACCCAATATTTGGAATGTTTAGAGTAGATGTGCTCACTTATAAATATTAGCATGTGTATGAGTATATGTGCATGATGGATAAGTTAAAATTAGTCATGTTGTGCATAGATTACTCCTAGATTGGGTAGATAACAAAAGAAGATATTATTTGAGGTAATAGACATAATTAAGTATAAGTTTGTTGAGTTTGGATAAGTTTGAATAGAGAAGCATGAGAAATTCCTACTAGCAAGCTTTTCATGAGATGAGGTATATCTTCACGGGCGTGAGGTATCATTCACCACCGTGATAAAATTCTTTATGTAAATTTACCAAATCCTCAGATTTACCTTCACGGTCGTGAAACATCTCTTCACGGCCATGAAAATGTTTCAAACCTAAATGTAAATTGTGGCCTTTATGGCCGTGAAGCCTTTCTTCACAGGCGTGAAGACACTGGTCTATAAATACCTGACCCCATTTATTCATGTTTCAGATTTCATTTATTCGTTCCTTTCTCTCTCTACTTCATAAATAATCTTCAATCACCCCTAAAACTCATTAAATTCTCTCTTCTAATTATTACTTCAACTCCATTGACACAATAAACAAGAATCAAACATCCAAGAATCACCAAGATTTACAACTTCTCAAGGATTCTCCATTTCAAGATATTTGTTCCAACTCAAATCTAAGTTTAAGATAATACATGGTTATAATAGATGAATATAAGTTAAATATAGATGTTTAAGAGCATCAATTGGCAATTACTATGGATTATAAGCAAGATATATAGATTTAGTGTTTTTGGGTGAATAGTATCTATTCATCTCAACCTTCTACATTTCCTTAATAAGTGATTAACTTGATGTTAGAAAATATATTAGAATTTTAAAAGATGATTAGAATCATAAGAATTTAACATGTATGAACATTATTGGGGTAAACCCTAATTTTGAGTATTGAAGATTTGACATAGGAGAGGAGAACTCAAGGAAATAAAGTAGATTATGGTATACACAAGTAATTGAGGGATTTACAAGGATAATTTGCTTTGAGGTAAGTATAAGCATTGCACATACATGTTGTTCTTTGAATTGATTGTTCAATTCTTCCCAATGTATGTGTATTCAATAATCATATTACGAAATATTGTATTATTAGCCTAATTAATGAATTTCCTACGATGTTATTAAATTAATGATATCTTGTTCCACGAAATCACCTTAAATGATGTGAATGACTTGGTCATCCTTCCTTGGACCAAGCTCATATGAAACCTAGTTGCTAATTTGAATGAATTCATGTTCATATGTTGATGGTCTTGTGACCAATGTGATTCTTTGAGAAATCCAAGATATATGACCTTATGATATGCATATGTATAGAATGTTTTTCCTAATGAGAGTAAATTCATTGGTCCAATGTGCACTTTGGAAGCCCAACTGATAGGGTTTTTATTAGTATTCTACCTAGAAAGGATCATGAGCTCTGGGCATATGCTTAGCCAATCATATGAGACATGATAAGGTAGCAAGGTTAATGATGTATTATGATTATAACAGTTCTATCTTATGATTTGTTTGATAGTGTTATTCAATTATGAACACTTATGTACTTTGCAAATATAACCCTATGATACTTTTCATACTTAAGTTCTTTGGCTCAACCTATGCCTTGCATGTTTATATTTGTCACACCCCATCTCCAGTGGTGCGATGGTCCTAGGGCAAGGGTAGGCTTAAGACCACCATAAACCCATAGAACACTCATATCCTGGATCTCATAGACAATACATATTCATATCATATATGGTTATCATAATAAATGTTCATTTCTATGATTCATGAAATCACCATTCATACATTTACATTCATCATCATATGATTCCCTCTGGTTCCTTACCGATCAAAAGATACATCCCACATCAATAGGGAAAAAGGGCAGCCCAATTGTAACAGTTCAGACATCGAAATAATATTATCCTCAACATCTAACTATGGAGCTCTAGAGTATTACTCCTCATACATACAATACCATAATACAAACTATGGAACATATAAATATATATATATATCTCAAAAGAATTACATAGAGTCTTCTTGGAGGAACGAATCAAGAAGATCTGTCTTCTGAATTAGCTCCCTCTCGAGCTACACTACTACCTAAAATCCACAGAAGAGGAGTGAGCCTTCAACTCAGCAAGATATAAACATGCATGATATAGATCAAGTCAAAAGAACATGAATATGGAAATATCATAAGGTTAAGCTTACAAGAATATAAGTGCTCACAATCGAATAGCACTGTCAAATCATATGATAGAATTGCAGAGTGCATCAGTAGCCTTGCTACCTTATCACAACAAAACGCATCAGTAGCCTTGCTACCTTATTGCAAACATATGTTTGGCCAGGCATATGACTAGAGCTCATGGTCCCCTCTAGGTGGAATATTGATAAAAACCTTATGAACTAGGTTTCCAAAGTGCACAATGGACCAATGAATTTACTCTCATTGAGAAAAACGTTTTATACATAAACATATCATGGGTCATATAATTTGAATTCCACAAAAATCATATTGGTCGCAAGACCATCAACATATAACCTGAATTTTTTCAAGTTAACAAATAAGTTTCATATGAACTTGGTCCAAGGAAGGATGATCAAGTCATTTTCAATATATAAAGTAATCACATGGAACAAATTTGCATTTGTTTAAGAACATTAAGGGAATTTCATAATGTAGGTACATAATACAACATTCGAAACATGAGATTCATAGGGATAAATATTAGGAAGGATTGAATATTCAATCTCAAGAAACAATATGCACATGCAAAGTTTATACTTACCTCTAAACAAATTTATCCTTGTATTTCCCTCAATAGCTTGTTCATTCAATAATCTCCTCAAATTTCTTGAGTTTTCTTCTCCTATGAAAGTTTCTCCAAATATTCAAAATTAGGGTTTTACTTAATCAATAATACATAATATGATTCCTTATAATTTAACCATCTTATAATCTCTATTATTGTTTCCTAACATCAATTTAATTTATCTCTCAAGAAAATCTGAAATTCAAAAATGTACTTACTATTCATGTCACTATTCATTATTTTTTTTAAATTTTGATATCTTTCATATTAATCAAAAATTAATAGTCTTAATTACTTATAATAGACTCTATATACTTATAAATAACTATTCTAATTACCAGAAATTCTTAATCTAAAGAGAAAATAAAGTTTAGAGAAAATTACTTTATTTTCTCCAAGACTGAGTTCTTGAAAAATCTGACTTGAAAATGAGTATCAAAGCCATAGAATGTGATAATTTAATGATCTAATGCATTAATTCTGAGTATTAATGCATTAGGAAACAAATGGGACAGATTTGAGAGAGATAGGAGAAGAAATGAAGAAGAACGAAGAAAAAGAAAAGAGAAATCATCGTGGAAATAGCTACTGCTTCTCTAATTAAATAGACTACTGCCTCTCTAAAGCCACTTCACTAAACTCGCCTCGCCTATGCCACTCCTCCAATTCTCTACTTCGTGAATTGCCACTTTGCGCATATCCCTTCGCCAAATGCCACTTCGCAATTGCCACCTCGGCAATCTCACTTCGCCAATTCTCCACTTCGCCAATTGCCAACTCGGCAATCTCACTTCGTCAATTCTCCACTTTACCAATTCTATCAGCCTCTAACCATTTCGAAATCAGGAAGCTAGCTCGCAATACCAATATCTGCCAAGCTGGAAAATCTTCTCTGACAACTTGCACTAAACCAGCTCAAAATTGAGCTACAGAAATCCAAACTCCTCCATTATTTTTGTCACTTAAAATAAACATTCAAAGGTCCAACATATCCAAAATTCAAATTAAAAGGAGATCTACATGAATTATGGTGAATTCCTAAAATTTATCCTGATTTTACTGTCCAAAATCATCCGAACAGGTCTGATTAATTGAAATCTCTTTTAAGCTATACTTATCCATTTCCCCTAAAATTTTATAGACAATAATTTAACACATAAAGGAACGTTTCTCATGTTTACACTTTTGACTCATTCCCACTCAAACATTCCCAAAAAAATAAACATTCTCAGATTTCTACAGAAAATGGTGAACCAGACAGGTTCTGGTCGAGGAGGCATATCTCCTCACACACATAAAATTTCACAAAACCATTTTACATATATAAATATAAGATATAAATATACAACTTTTATGTTTTACACTTTTCTAAATTATTCCTTTAAAATCCTAAAATCTGCCTCACAATATCCTTCCTGAATACAGATTCTGAATTTCTCAATTCATTAATCTATCCACAATCAATTCAACAAATATGCAATAATATAAATTTTTTTTATGACGGGTATTACATTGTTCCCCCTTTAAATAAATTCATTCTCGAATTTATAAATAACTTACCTTAAACTTGAAATAGATAAGGGTACTTGTCTTTCATGCTTTGTTCACTTTCTCAAGTACACTCTTCCAAAACTTGATTTCTCCTTAGGACCTTAACCATTGATATGTCTTTATTCCCTAGCCTCTTAATTATTCGGTCCACAATGGCAATTGAGATTTCTTCATATGTCAAATCTGGTTGAAGGTCCACTTCCGAAACTTGTAGCACATGAGAAGGGTCGGCAACATACTTCCGAAGCATCGATATGTGAAATATCGGATGCACACTATCCATGCTAGGTGGCAAGGCTAACTTGTATGAAACCTCTCCAATCTTACTCAGAATCTCAAAGAGTCCAATAAATCGTGGAGTTAGTTTTCCTCTCTTGCCAAACCGTAGAACTCCTTTCATAGGTGAGATCTTTAAAAACACTAGATCTCCAATAGAAAACTGAAGGTCTTTCCTCTTTGGATCGGCATAACTCTTTTGGCTGCTGAAAGTTGTCTTTAATCTTTTTCGGATTAGCGAAATCTTTTCTGATGTATATCTTATCAATTCTGGTCCTATATACTTTTCTCCAACCTCATCCTAACACAAGGGAGATTTGCATTTCCTGCCATACAAAGCTTCATATGGAGACATCTGAATCGTGGAATGGTAGCTGTTGTTGTAGGAAAATTCTATCAGCAGCAAATGAGCATCCCAATTTCCTCTAAAGTCTAGAATACACATCCTCAACAGATCTTCTAGAGTTTGGATGGTCCTCTCTGATTGCCCATCTGTTTGCAGATGAAATGCTGTGCTGAAATCAAGCTAGGTACCCAAACATTCTTGTAATTTCCACCAAAATCTCGAGGTGAACTAAGTACCTCTGTCTGAGATGATCGAAACTGAAACTCCATAAAGTCTGACAATCTCATCGATATAAATCTATGCATACTGAGAAGCCTTATAAGTCGTCTTGACGGGCAGAAAGTGAGCTGACTTGGTTAATCTATCAATAATAACCCATATTGAATTATGGCCTCTTGAAGTCCTTGGCAATCCAACTACAAAATCTATAGTCACCCTCTCCCATTTCCATTACGGCAACGACAACTCTTGAAGTAGCCCGAAGGTTTCTGATGCTCGAACTTGACTTAGACATTTAGCTACATATTCCGCGACATCTCTTTTCATTCCACTCTACCAGTAGGAATCCTTAATGTCGTGGTACATCTTCGTTGCACCTGGATGCACATTATACTTGGCATGATGTGCTTCCTTGAGAATCATATCTCTCAAACCATCAACTGCTGGGACACATAACCTGCAACCATGTCTCAATATGCCATCAGTCATAATAAATCCTGGAGCTTTTTCTGATCCTACATTATTCTTTATCTTCACCAACTGAGGGTCTTTGTCTTGAGTTTCTCTAATCTGATCAATGAGGACCAGCTTGACTTGGAAATGGGCTAAAAGTACCCCTGAATCTGACAAATCCAAACTGATTCCCATACCATGCAATCTCTGCACTTCTCTCACTATTGATCTTCTACTCACTTGAATATGGGCTAAGCTTCCCAAAGACTTCCTACTCAATGCATCTGCCACAACATTAGCTTTTCCTGGATGATACAAGAGTTCACAGTCATAATCCTTAAGCAATTCAACCCACCTTCTTTGCCTAAGATTAAGATCTTTTTGTTGAAATATATATTTCAAACTCTTATGATCTGTGAAAATCTCACATTTCTCTCTATACATATAATGTCTCCATATCTTCAAGGCAAAAACAACGGCAGCCATTTCAAAATCATGTGTTGGATAATTCACCTCATGCTTCCTCAACTATCTAGAAGCATAGGCTATCACCTTACCATGCTGCATAAGCACACAACTAAGCCCTACTCTCGATGCATCATAATACACTGCATATCCTCCTTCACCAGATGGCAAAGCTAAGATAGGTGCCGTGGTGAGACAAGTCTTTAACTTTCGGAAGCTCTTATCATATGCATTTGACCATAGGAATTTAACGCTTCTGGGTGAGCTTACTCAAAGGAGCTACAATCTTGGAGAAGTCTTGAACAAACCTCCTGTAGTAGCCTGCCAAACCCAAGAAACTTCTAACTTCTGAAGCATTTGTGGGTCTAGGTCAACTAAGAATTGCATCCACTTTTCTAGGATCAACTTCAATCCCATCCTTGCTCACTATGTGCCCCAGAAAGCCCACACTCTCAAGCTAGAATTCACATTTTGAAAGTTTAGCAAACAACTGATGCTCCCTTAAAGTCTGCAACACAATCCTAAGATGTTCCTCATGCTCTTCTTCACTCTTAGAATACACAAGAATATCATCAATAAACACAATGACAAACTTGTCCAAAAATGGCCTAAACATCCTATTCATCAAGTCCATGAATGCAGCTGGTGCATTAGTCAATCCAAATGGCAGCACTAAGAACTTATAGTGTACATATCTGGTCCAAAAAGCCATCTTCGATACATCCTCATTCTGAATTCTCAACTGATGGTAACCCGATCTCAAGTCTATCTTGGAGAAATGACTTGCACCCTGCAACTGATCAAATAAATCATCTATTCTTGGCAAATGATACTTATTCTTGATACTTGCCTTGTTGAGCTGTCTGTAATCTATGCATAACCTCATAGAACTATCCGTCTTCTTTATAAAGAGTACAGGTGCTCCCCATGGCTAACTGCTAGGCCTGATAAATCCTTTGTCAAGAAAATCTTATGGTTGAGTCTTCAACTCCCTCAATTCTACTGGTGCCATATGATATGGAGGAATAGAAATTGGATTTGTGCCAGATAGCAACTTAATACCAAATTCTATCTCTCTAACTGGTGGCAGACCAGGTAACTATTCAGGAAATACATCTGGAAACTCATCAACAACAGGAATCTACTTCAAATATTTTACTTCCTTTCGAGTATCTCGAACATAAGCCAAATATCATTATCATCCTTTCTTTATCAATCTCTTCGCCCTTAAGGTTGATATCACATTATATGGTGCTTCGCTCCTTTCCCCTTGAAATTCAAACTCCTCACTTGAAGCTGGCTTGAAACTATCTTCTTCCTATTACAATCTATGGTAGCATAGTGTTTGGACAACCAGTCTATGCCCAAAATCACATCAAATTCCAACACAGGCAATTCAATCAAATCTACACTCAAGCTCTTGCCACCTATACTAACCACACATGAGGGATAAAAGTTTTGAACTTCAATATCTTCCTCTAAAGGAGTAGAAACAACCAACACAGCTTTAAGCAACTCACAGGGCACATGCAATTTCTTAGCGAAACATGATGACACAAAAGAATTCGTAGCTCTTGAATCAAACAACACTCTAGCATTCAAAGCTTGGATCGGAAGAATACCTGTAACAACTGTGTTAGATGTTTAGGCCTCATGCTGTGCTAGAGCAAAAACTCTACCTCTGCCTCTACCCATGGGAACTGACCCTGAAGCCTGAGCCATATGCTGACCTGACTCTCTGCCAGCCTCTATAGTCCTGCCCAAAATGCCTCGCCCTGCACCTGGCTGTTGACTAACACCCCTTTCCCTATTTATCTGAACTGTGGCCTGAGAAGCTTGCGGTCTTCCTCCAACGGATGGTTATGGATAATTCTTGAGTAAATGACCTTGCTGTCCACACCTGAAGTATGCTCCTGAAGCATAATGACAAGGGCCATTATGAAATTTACCATATGTAGAACATAAAGGTTTAGGAGTCCTGGATGGTGCAAAGCTAACTGAACCATGGCTCATCTGAGAAGTGGGTCCAGGAGTAGTCCGACTCTACTGTGGCCTCTCTAAAGATCCTCTATACCCACTCCTAGAAGCTGACTGATGAGTCACTCCCATACTTTTCATTCCACTTTCCTGCTTAGAAGAACTGATTGCTTTAAATTTCTTCTTCTCAACTCTTTTGGATTTAGCTTCCATCTCTCTATTCTCAATTATCTTAGCCTTATCCACTAGCCTAGAATAAGAGTCAAACTCAAGGGCAACTAGGAGTTTAAATAATGGAGCCACTAATCCTCTGCGAAACCTTTGAATCCGTACCACTTCTGTAGGCACCAAAGCTAGAGCAAATTTACTCAACTGACTAAACTTCTTGGCATACTCTGAAACACTCATACCAGGTGTCTGAACCAATCTTTCAAACTCTAGAGACTTAGCTTATCTCACACTCTTTGGAAGAAATTCATTCAGCACCCGATCCTTGAATCTCTCCCAAGAAATATCTTCATTTCCCCGAAGCATACCAGAAATGCTTCTCTTGAACCAGTCCTTGGCCTTAACTTTCATTAAATAGCCCACAAACTCTATAGCTCTTCTATCGGGAATCCGCAGAATCTATACTTTCTCTTTGATTTCTTCTAGGAAATCTGTAGGATCAATCTCATCTTTATACTCTGAGGGCTTAAGTTTAAGAAACCTCTCGAATGATACCTCTTGCACTTGACGTACAGCAGGTGGTGGAACTACTGAAGGAACAAGAATCTTTGGAGCCTGCACTGGAGGTACCTGCTGCTGCCTTTGCTGAGTAATGAACTCAGCTATCATTGCATAATTCCTCTGCAGCTGCTCTAATTGCTGGGCCATATTAACCACATCTACCGGTGGCATAGGAGGAATCTCATCTCCTCCATTTTCACCCATAGAACCTTCTTCAGAAGGTAAATCTCGCCTAGGATGACCTCGTCCTCTTCCACGACGAGGAGGCTTCTCGATACTGATAAGAAGAACAAACAAGATCAGACTCACTATGAACACTTAATGCGGATATATATTCCAAAGGAAGACACAAATCCTATGCTCCGTAGTTATCTTAATCAATACTTATGCTAGTGCTCATGCATATCTATCTATCTCTTATATTAAGGATTATAAACCTATAGCTCTGATACTACCTCTGTCACACCCCATCTCCAGCGGTGCGACGGTCCTAGGGCAAAGGTAGGCTTAAGGCCGCCATAAACCCATAGAACACTCATATCCTGGATCTCATGCACAATACATATTCACATCATATATGGTTATCATAATAAATGTTCATTTATATGATTCATGAAATCACCATTCATACATTTACATTCATCATCATATGATTCCCTCTGGTTCCTTACAGATCAAAAGATACATCCCACATCAATAAGGAACAAGGGCAGCACAATTGTAACAGTTCAGACATCGAAATAATATTATCCTCAACATCTAACTACGGAGCTCTAGAGTATTACTCCTCATACGTACAATACTATAATACAAACTATGGAACATATAAATATACATATATCTCAAAAGAATTACATAGAGTCTTCTTGGAGGAATGAATCAAGAAGCTCTGTCTTCTGAATTAGCTCCATCTCGAGCTACACTACTACCTGAAATCCACAGAAGAGGAGTGAGCCTTCAACTCAGCAAGATATAAACATGCATGGTATAGATCAAGTCAAAAGAACATAAATATGGAAATATCATAAGGTTAAGCTTACAAGAATATAAGTGCTATACAATAGAATAACACTATCAAATCATATGATAGAACTGCAGAGTGCATCAGTAGCCTTGCTACCTTATCACAACAGAGCGCATCAGTAGCCTTGCTGCCTTATCGCAAACATATATTTGGCCAGACATATGCCTAGAGCTGATGGTCCCCTCTAGGTAGAACACTGATAAAAACCCTATCAGCTAGGTTCCTAAAGTGCACAATAGACCAATGAATTTACTCTCATTGGGAAAAACGTTCTATACATAAACATATCATGGGTCATATAATTTGAATTCCATAAGAATCATATTGGTTGCAAGATCATCAACATATAACCTGAATTTATTCAAGTTAACAAATAAGTTTCATATGAACTTGGTCCAAGGAAGGATGACCATGTCATTTTCAACATATAAAGTAATCACATGGAACAAATTTACATTTGTTTAAGAACATTAAGGGAATTTCATAATGTAGGTACATAATACAAAATTCAAAACATGAGATTCATATGGATAAATATTAGGAAGGATTGAACATTCAATCTCAAGAAACAATATGCATATGCAATGTTTATACTTACCTCTAAACAAATTTATCTTTGTATTTCCCTCAATAGCTTGTTCATTTAATAATCTCCTCAAATTTCTTGAGTTCTCTTCTCCTATGAAAGTTTCCCCAAATATTCAAAATTAGGATTTTACTTAATTAATAATACATAATATGATTCCTTATAATTTAACCATCTTATAGTCTTTATTATTGTTTCCTAACATCAATTTAATTTATCTCTCAAGAAAATCTGAAATTCAAAAACGTACTTACTATTCAAGTCACTATTCATCAAATTTCTTAAATTTTGATATCTTCCATATTAATCAAAAATTAATAGTCTTAATTACTTATAATAGACTCTATATACTTATAAATAACTATTCTAATTACCAGAAATTCTTAATCTAAAGAGAAAATGAAGTTTGGAGAAAATTACCTTATTTTCCCTAAGACTAAGTTCTTGAAAAATCTGACTTGAAAATGAGTATCAAAGCCTTAGAATGTGATAATTTAATAATTTAATGCATTAATTCTGAGTATTAATGCATTAGGAAATAATTGGGACAGATTTGAGAGAGATAAGAGAAGAAATGAAGAAGAACGAAGAAAAAGAAAAGAGAAATCATCATGGAAATAGCTACTGCTTCTCTGATTAAATAAGATACTGCTTCTCTAAAGCCACTTAGCTAAACTTGCCTCGCCTATGCCACTCCGGCAATGCCACTCTACCAATTCTCTACTTCGCGAATATCCCTTCGCCCAATGCCACTTCGCAATTGCCACCTCGGCAATCTCACTTCGCCAATTCTCCACTTTGCCAATTGTCACCTCGGTAATCTCTCTTCACCAATTCTCCACTTTGCCAATTCTATCAGACTCTAACCATCTCAAAATCGGGAAGCCAGCTCGCATTACCAATATCTGCCGAGCTGGAAAATCTTCTCTGACAACTTGTACTAAACTAGCTTGCAATCGAGCTACAGAAATTCAAAATCCTCCATTCTTTTTGTCACTTAAAATAGACATTCATAGGTACAACATATCCAAAATTCAAATCAAAAGGAGATCTACATGAATTATGGTGAATTCCTAAAATTCACCCTGACTTTACTATCCAAAATCATCCGAATAGGTCTGATTAATTTAAATATCTTTTAAGATATACTTATCCAATTCCCCTAAAATTTTACATCCAATAATATAACACATAAAGGAACATTTCTCATGTTTATACTTTTAACTCATTCCGCCTCAAACATTCCCAGAAAAATAAACATTCTCAGATTTGTGTAGAAAATGGTGAACCTGACAGGTTCTGGTTGAGGAGGCATATCTCCTCACACATACAAAATTTCATAAAACAATTTTACAAACCTAAATATGAGATATAAATCTACAACTTTTATGTTTTACACTTTTCCAAATTATTCCTTTAAGATCTTGAAATCTGCCTCACAACATCTTTCCTGAATACAGATTCTGAATTCCTCAATTCATTAATCTATCCACAATCAATTCAACAAACATACAATAATATAATTTTTTTTTTGATAGGTATTACAATATTTTACTGAGTTGAAGGCTCACTCATTTTTTGTGGATTTCAAGTGATAGTATAGCTCGAGAGGGAGCTAACTTAGAAGATCGAGCTTCTTGATCATTTTCTCTAAGAAGACTATGCAATTCTTTTGATGACCCATATTTTGTCTTAATGGAATTTTATATATATGAGGAGTATACTCTAGAGCTCCGTAGTTCAATATTGACGATGATATTATTTTAATATCTAGATTGACATATTTGTGGATTGCCCCTTATACCTTATTAAAGTGGGATGTATCTTTTGATCGATAAGGAACAAGAGGAAATCATATGAAGATGTATTAGAACACTTGAATAATGATTATATGATTCATAGATTGGCTATGCTTGATGATGTATATGTATGATATAGATATATTATGTATATGAGATACATGTTATGGGTGTTCTACAAGTTTATGGTGGCCTTAAGCCTACCCTTGCCCTAGAACCGTCACACCATTGGAGTTGGGGTGTGACAACCATTTTCAATAGAAATTCCACTTTCGCTAAGGGAATTAGTCTAGAAACCAAAACTAATCAAATATAATTAATTTTGAGACTCAATATGCCAGAAAAAATCTTATATTCCTTTAATTCAAAGAAAATTAAAGAAATCAGTTCGAGATCAAAGAGCAATGAACCGTTTGTGAAAAAAATATTGACAAATGAGGGAGAAGGGAGAGCCAATTAGAGAAAATTCGATCTAATTATTCTGGTATCTTTTGAGTTTAAAGGGAGGCTCCTATTTATAATAGGAGGCTGAGGAGTCAAGTTTTATCATTCCCGGATGTGGGATTTATGAAAAAGTAGTGCAAATCACTAGCTGTTACTGACCAAGCTAGGGATTGCCATTGACTAGCTTGGGCGATAGTAAAATAATATACTGGCGACACAGAACAAGAAGTGGGGTGGTAGTAACTAGCTGCCTAAAACTGGGTCATTGCTGCCTCCCATAAGCCTGGGTAGTGTGACAACCCCACGGCCACCGGGCAATAACCCTGGGCTGCCTAGAAGGCCAGGAAGTGCGATGCCCAGTCATTTGGCGGAAGCCCCTAACCTATGGGAAACCAGCCCTAGGGTGAAACAAGTCTTCATTGTTCTGACCTTTTTCGAGTCCATTTGTGAGTGGGTCGAGCCTCCAGATGGCACTAATCGACCCAGTAAGGATCTAGTTATGTCTCAGGAGTGCTTTAAAGTTCCATAAAGTCAGATGGCTTGATTCTTGCTTTTAAACTTGCACAAATCTGGGGATGCTAAAATCATGTGTTCACCTGATGCTACAATAGGTGCCAATCCATTATGGGCATGTAGGAGTTTGTTACAAGGTCGACAAGTTTTACAATGTGGAGTGAGATGGCTAGTTGAAATGGTCGTAGCATAGCCTGTAAGCTGGATGTATGGATTCCAACTTTATTTTCTTTTACACCCATCTTAACAAATAAGGCTCATCATATAACTGTTATTAGGTTTTTGAGCTTTTTTATTCTGATGGGCATTCATGGAATATTAATCTAGTGAAATAAAAATTTCAACCTCATTATGCTAAAGCAATTTTATCAATCCCCATTAGTTTTACTGGTCTTCATGATAAGCTGGTATGTTGTTTCTCTCATTCTGAAGATTATCTGGTTAAATATGGTTATCAAATTCCTTTATCTTTGAAATTAAATTCTACTAATATGGAGTCATCTTTCCATACTAGAGTGTGTGGAAACATATTTGGCAGCTTAAATTGCCAAGGAAAATCAATTTTCTTTCATGGAAACTTATCCATAATGGTCTTCTAGTTGGAGTTGTTCTAACCTATAGATTTCCTCATTTTTTAGGTGATTGTAGATTTTGGGGGAACTAGAAACTATTGAACATTTATTTTTTAAATGCCCTAAGTTTGTTGCAGTACGGATTCATTTTGATTTGAGATTGTTATCTTCTCTTATTCTAGGAGATAGTTTTATTGTACTTTGGAAAAATATTGGGTTGTTTTAAATGTTGTTCCTGCGGGAAAAAACTTGATTTTGTTATTGGTATATATTATGTGGCAACTTTGAAAGGCTAGGAATCATTTGATATTTCATCATGAAGATTGCAGTTTTCAAGATACTTTGCAATGAGCCACTGCCCAGTATGAAGCTTTTCAGGCAGTTCAATATTATGATAAGCATCAATCATATATGAGTAACTTGGAGGAGCTCCTATATGGTGTGTGAACCCCCTCCTATACATATGGTTAAATTGAATTTTGATGCTTGTAATAACCCTAATTAAATTCTAAAATGATTAAGGATAGTTTTAAGAAACGTGTATCAGTAGTTGAATTTTTTTTAAAATATAGAAAGTACATTACTTAGAAATAATTATGGGAGACTTTAGTTAGATGGTCTAACATCGTAAAAAGAATAATTAGGGGATTAAAAGAAGTTAAAAAGAGTGCTAATTAATTAAATCAATTAAAATACTTAGAAAAAGAAAATCTAGAAAACCTAATTTTGGACTTCATTCGGTGTTTGATTTTTGGTAAATTTTAAAACAATCTTTTTTTTTTTATTTTTCTTCACACACCTAAAATCTGATAAATAATGAATAAGTTAAAAATAGAATTGAGTGAAATTAGTAAAACTTAAATGCTTAAGTGGTGAATAGAAAAATAAGAAGTGAAAAATGGCAATTTGATAAATTTTGTGAGATAAATCAAAAAGTTAATTTGATTAATTAAAAAATAATAATAAAAATGGTTTGGGCTAGGTGGCCGGCTACTCCACCAACAAAAAATTATTATTTTTTTTAATTTTTTCCTTTTCTTTAATTTATCTTCACCCAAATTTAGTCTTCATACATTCCATTTTTTTTTTTAAATTTCTTATTTCTAAAATTCTAATTGGTTATAAACTTATATAAATAAATATAAAGAAAATCAATTTATCATCTTCATCTTCTCCATAGCTTGGTTGAAAATTTGAGAGATTTTTTTCAAAAAAATTGTTTTCATCTCTTCTTCCATAAATTATTTTTCCATCACCTCAATTCATAAGCTTTCCATCAACTAATCTTCCCTACTTCATTAATTTTGTTGGAATCTTACTAAAAGCTAAAGAAAATTCTTTGAAGTCTCCAAGAGGTAATACTCTTATCTATCTTTATAATTTAATTTTATAATTTTTAGTGATAGATTAGAGGTTTATGTAATGAAAGAAAGAGAAGTTAGAAGTAAATCTTTAGAATTCTGAAATTTATGTATCTTGATAGAAAGTTGAAGGCTAATTTTCAGAATATTTAGAATTATATTTTGAGAATCTATAAAACATAAAAATTGCAGATATATATGTTTAGAAAATATTCCTTTAAGAAAGTTTTGTCAAATTCATACTGTGTAAAAAGATATGAGATACTTAGTATTGCTGGCTCGGGTTAGGATTTAGACTGAAAAACCCTACTGTGTTTTGCACTTTTGAGGACCTTATATTCAAAATCAGAGAAAAATCTAAACATGAAAAATGTTTTCTATGTCTTAGCTAAATTTCAGTAAAAACAAAATAGTATTTGGATATCTACACGTTAAGGTATGAATAAAACAGTAGAGGTTACTCGGGTAGAATTTACAGGACAAATTTCAGAATACAAGGCAGAATTAGGAAATTCACCATAATATGTGTAGTAATTAGAAAAATCTGAATTTTTAGTATGTTAAAGCTTCGTATGTCTAGTTTAATTAGAAGAAATAATTGAAGTAATTTGATGAGTATAATTAGAGATATTAACAAAGGAACCTAGGCTACCAGAAATAAAGTTTTAGATTTTGAGATAGATAGTTACAATTTGATTCCTATTGCATAAAATTAAGATAAATTGAGTACCAAAACATTTTAATTGGCTTTGTAGCTACAAAGGAAAAAGGAGAGGAAGATAAAATAGTAGACCATTCTTATTGTTTATGTGAAAAGTGAAGTGTTGGAGAAACTTGAAGCTAGAGTTAGAAAGGCAAGTAATGTATATGTTATTTCGCTTGAAATAGAATCTAATTGAAATTGTTAATGTTTGTTTGCTTGATATTTTTAATAGCCAAATCATTAAATAACCTCTATTGTTTTACTATTGCTTCAAATTGTTGATTAAACCTTTTAATTTATTTATTGAATATATTGAAATTGATATTAAATCTATGATCCATTGCAATTGTGAACCCTGAATTGAAACCCAATTTGATACTATAAATGACAGGCCTACTCACCTGATGGAGTAGGATAACAATTTCATCAGGCATTGTGTACAATGATACTTTTACAGTGGACGCCAATTGGGAGGGGTGTTCTCAGCCATACAGTCTAATACGCTGTATGAGTGATAAGCATGCTTCCAACTGTAGCCTTTGCTTTTATATAGAGATTATAAATCTATCATTAAAGTGAACCAATTATTGACACCTTTTTATGTTGAATACCTTACCTTCAATATTGCATTGTAACCCTAATTGAGATTCTTGATTATATACCTTACGCATTTCCAAATTAGTATATATTTTCAATGACTATATTAATTTATTACTCTTTATTGTTGCTTATAAGTGAAGTGACATATATACTACTCATTGAGATTGTATCTTATTCTTTTAGTGGTTTATTATTTTTCAGGGGATCGGTAGATAAGTGCGGTTCCAATTTCATCTTTTTCAGCTATGAACCATACATATCTATGAATTATCTCCAATATTTGATATTTTATTTCGTAGATGGTCCATAGTTTATAAATTGGTTAACTAATATTTTGATATATGTAAATATTAAATGCTATACAAATGATTATAAATAATGACATAAGTATATGAATACATATATAATGAAATAATTTATTGAATACCTATGATGAAAATGATGAATGTTGATTTGGAAATTAATGAAGTGTTAATAAAGACATTTTTCTTTGAAGATGATGGTATAAGGATAGAAATATTGGAAGTATATTTCTTCTGCAGGTTGTGTTGTTGAAATTTAATGAAGAGAGGGACATTGGTCCTGGGCAACTATTGGAAAAGTAGATGAAACTACGCCAAAATTTATGAAAAATTATTAATTGGGGTTCTACGGGTTTGGGTGGCCTTACGCCTTCCCAATCCCTAGGACCATTATATCTCCTGAAGTGGGGGATGTGACAAAGTTGGTATCAAAGAAAAAATTAAAATTTAAAATAATTAATTAAGAATAAGTATTATAAAATGTAAGTGAACCATGAAGCAATAGGAATTTTTGTATATTTAATTGTCTGGTATTTGTGTTATCTGCATAACGTTAACTAATAAATATTCCTTATGTTTGTTATAGTAAATGCCATCGAGTGAAAGTCCTAGAGGACGAGGTAGAGGTCAGGGGGTTGTTTGATAGGAGTTGATTAGACGGGTCCCCCTCGATTTGGTAGAAGATTGAAGGATGATGTAGCCACCAATGTTTCATCGGAGAGAGCTGAATTTATGGAGCCGCCGCCTATGAGAAGAAGAGTGGATGTGGAAGGAGAAGAAATAAATGAAAATATGAGTTTAGTAAATAAGTAGTTAATAAGAGAAAATGAAGAGTTGAGAAGACAAATAAAAGAATTAAGAAAGGGAAGACAAGAACCTGCACCAGCACCAGTTCCAGCACTGGCACCAATGCCTGTTCATCTTTCACATATGGTACCTCTTCTGAGGCCTATGATTAGATGTGAGGCTCGAAGATCTATTGATGAGGGTGGTGTTACTATGTTTGATTTTCTGAAACTGGGACTACCTGAATTCAGAGGTGAGCAGGGAGACGAGCCTTGTGATTTCCTGGAGCAGGTAGAGAAAGTTGTAATAAGATTACCCTGCTCCTATGCTTGGGCTATTGAGTTATTAGGTTATTATTGAAGAATAAAGCTTGGACTTGGTTTTCGAAGCATATAGAAAATAGGTTATATGGTGATAATCCTCCGAGTTGGGAAGAATTTAAGCAATTATTGATGGATGAGTTTCTTACGGAGAGAGAGAAAGATAGAAGAATGGTTCAGTTTGAGAGACTATAGCAGAGGAGTATGAGTGTGCAAGAGTATGCCAATGAGTTTCAGAGATTGGCGATGTATGCAAAGAAGATTATTCCAGATGAGGCTACAAAGATTAATCGTTTTAGGAGGGGATTACATGCATCCTTGCATAATGCCTTATTAGCTATGGAGTTCACTTCCTTGATAAAGTTGATTGATAAGGCTACCCAGATGGAATTGAAATATAAAGATGAAAGAGCAAAAATGGAACAAGTAAGAAGGGGTGGTAACAAAGGTCAGATAAGTCAAGGCAAAATTGGGGGGTAGAGTACACAGTCCAGACCTGCTGAGAGTAGTTTCATGCCTCCACAGAGCCAGCTGGTTATTTGTACTGGTAGAGGACAGTCTCGATCCAAGGCAGCTTCATTAGCTCCGCGAGCATCTGCTAGTGTATCTAGAGCGGATGAGTCAGCACAGGCTATACCTGTTTGTACTAGGTGTGGCAGGAGACATCCCGGTGTTTGTAGACGAGAGACAGGAGCCTATTTGAGGAGTGGCCAACATGGCCATTTTATTAAAGATTTCCCCATCATCAGAGCTCAGAAGGAAGCATTATCAGCTTCACAACCTACTGTTTAATAGAATCAGGGCACTTCCAAAGCACCTGTAGGCAGAGGTAGAGGATAAGGTCCAACACAGAGCTCATCTCAATCACCAATTGCCAGAGGACAGGGCAAAGTGTTTGCCCTCAATCATCAGGAGGCCCGATCATCAAACACTACTATGGGAGGTATAATTTTTATTCAGCATGAGTTAACTAATGTACTTTTTGATTCGGGCAGAATACATTCTTTTGTGTCTTTCCTTTGCAAAGAAATTGGGAAAGGGTAGTAGAGTTATGTAATCACCCTTAGAAGTTTCTACCCCCTTAGGTAGAACAATAATAGTGGATCATGAGTATATTGGTTATATAGTCGAGATTAATGAAAGAGAATTTCCTGTGACCTTAATAGAATTACCTGTGCTGGAAATGGATGTGATTTTGGGAACGGATTTGTTGTCACAGCATCCTGCTACTATTGATTGTTTTGGGAAGAAGGTAGAGTTTATAGCTGAAGGGTAGCCAGTCTTTATGTTTCAGGGTGAAAAGAAGAGCAGTTTAGCCTGCATAATTTCTACTACTGCAGTAAAGAGACTCCTGAGGAAGGGAAGCCAAGGATACTTGGCTAATGTAGTTGATACTCAGATGAATGATAAGGGGTTGTTTTAGATTCTAATAGTAAATGAGTTCCCAGATGTGTTTCCTGAAGACTTGCCTGGATTACCATCAAAGCGAGAAGTTGAGTTTGAAATTGATGTATATCCGGGGACTGATATAATTTCTATTCTGCAATATCGAATGGTACCTACTGAGTTGAAAGAGATGAAAGTACAGTTGCAGGAATTGTTGGATAAAGACTTTATTCGACCTAGTAGTTCACCTTGGGGAGCACCTATTTTATTTGTAAAGAAGAAGGATGGGACGCTCCGTATGTATATTGACTATAAGCAATTGAATAAAGTGATTATGAAGATTAAATATCCATTGCCTAGAATCAATGATCTCTTTGATCAGTTGTAGGGAGCTAGCCATTTTTCAAAGATTGATCTTCAATCAGGCTACCATCAATTGATAATTCAGAAAGAGGATATACCAAAGACAGCTTTCTGAACTTGATACGGGTATTATGAGTTTTTGGTGCTGCCATTCGGGTTGGCTAATGCTCCTGCTATATTTATGGGTCTAATGAATCGGGTGTTTAAACCTTTCTTGGATAGATTTGTTATCGTGTTTATAGAAGATATACTTTTCTATTCCAAGAGTCGGAAAGAACATGAAGAACACTTGAGGATTGTATTGCAGACATTGAGGGAACATATAATGTATGCCAAGTTATCAAAATGTGAGTTCTGGTTAGATGAAGTGTGTTTCCTAGGACATGTCACTGGTAAAGAAGGGATTAAAATGGATCCTAAGAAGGTGGAAACAGTTGCAAATTGGTCTCGACCAACGAATGTTATAGAAATTCGAAGTTTCCTTGGAATGGTAGGTTACTATAGGAGATTTCTTAAAGATTTCTCCAAGATAGCTGCACCACTAACCAAGTTGGTTAGGAAGCAAATTAAATTCTAATAGGACGATGATTGTGAGGACAACTTTCAGAAAATCAAGACATGTCTCACTACTATTCCGGTACTTGTATTACTATCTAGAATGGGTGCATTTTATATACATTGTGATTCTTCTTGAGTGGGTTTGGGTTGTGTGTCGATGCAAAACGGGAAAGTAATTGCTTATGCTTCTCGATAATTGAAGAGACATGAGTTGAATTACCCCACCTACTATTTAGAAATGGCTGCTGTGGTTTTTGCCTTGAAAATCTGGAGACACAATTTATATGGTAAAAAATGTGAGATCTATACGGATTATAAGAGTCTTCAGTACATTCTACAGTAGAAAGATTTAAATTTACGGCAAAGAAGATGGATGGAATTGGTAAAAGATTATAATTGTCTGATTCTTTACCATATGGGGAAAGCGAATGTTGTTGCAGATTCTTTGAGTCGTAAGTCAATGGGTAGCTTATCACATATAACAATTCATAGAAGGCCAATTGTGGAAAGGTTAAAAGAATTGTTTGATATTGTCACACCCCAACTCCAGTGGTGTGACAGTCATAGGGCAAGGGTAGGCTTAAGGTCACCATAAATCCATAGAACACTCATATCCTGGATCTCATACACAATACATATCCACCTCATATATGGTTATCATAATAAATGTTCATTTCTATGATTCATGAAATCACCATTCATATATTTACATTCATCATCATATGATTCCCTCTTGTTCCTTACCGATCAAAAGATATATCCCACATCAATAAGGAATAAGGGCAGCCCAATTGTAATAATTCAGACATCAAAATAATATTATCCTCAACATCTAGCTATGGAGCTCTAGAGTATACTCCTCATACATACAATACCATAATACGAACCATTGAACATAAAAATATATATATATCTCAAAAGAATTACTTAGAGTCTTCATCGAGGAATGAATCAAGAAGCTCTGTCTTCTAAATTAGCTCCCTCTCAAGCTACACTACTACCTGAAATCCATAGAAGAGGAGTGAGCCTTCAACTCAGCAAGATATAAACATGCATGGTATAGATCAAGTCAAAAGAATATGAATATGGTTAAGCTTATAAGAATATAAGTGCTCACAATCGAATAACACTGTCAAATCATATGATAGAACTACAGAGCGCATCAGTAGCCTTGCTACCTGATCACAAACATATGCTTGGCCAGACATATGCCTAGAGCTCATGGTCCTTTTTAGGTGGAACATTGATAAAAATCCTATCAGCTAGGTTCCCAAAGTGCACAATGGACCAATGAATTTACTCTCATTGGAAAAAGCGTTCTATACATAAACATATCATGGGTCATAAAATTTGAATTCCATAAGAATCATATTGGTCGCAAGACCATCAACATATAACATGAATTTATTCAAGTTAACAAATAAGTTTCATATGAACTTGGTCCAAGGAAGGATGACCAAGTCATTTTCAACATATAAAGTAATCACATGGAACAGATTTGCATTTGTTTAAGAACATTAAGGAAATTTCATAATGTAGGTACATAATACAAAATTCGAAACATGAGATTCATAGGGATAAATATTAGGAAGGATTGAACATTCAATCTCAAGAAACAATATGCATATGCAATGCTTATACTTACCTCTAAACAAATTTATCCTTGTATTTCTCTCAATAGCTTGTTCATTCAATGATCTCCTCAAATTCTTGAGTTCTCTTCTCTTATGGAAGTTTTTTCAAATATTCAAAATTAGGGTTTTCCTTAATCAATAATACATAATATGATTCCTTATAATTTAACCATCTTATGGTTTCTATTATTGTTTCCTAACATCAATTTAATTTATCTCTCAAAGAAAATCTGAAATTCAAAAACGTACTTACTATTTATGTCACTATTCATCAAATTTCATAAATTTTGAAATTTTCTATATTAATCAAAATTAATAGTCTTAATTACTTATAATAGGCTCTATATACTTATAAATAACTATTTTAATTACCAAAAATTCTTAATCTAAAGAGAAAATGAAGTTTGGAGAAAATTACCTTATTTTTTTCAAAACTGAGTTCTTGAAGAATCTGACTTGAAAATGAGTCTCAAAGCTTTAAAATGTGGTAATTTAATGATCTAATGCATTAATTCTGAGTATTAATGCATTAGGAAACAAATGGGAAGGATTTGAGAGAGATAGGAGAAGAACTAAAGAAGAACGAAGAAAAAGAAAAGAGAAATCATCATGGAAATAGCTATTGCTTCTCTGATTAAATAGGCTACTGACTCTCTAAAGCCACTTCGCCAAACTCGCCTCTCCTATGCCACTCCGGCAATGCCATTCTGCCAATTCTCTACTTCGTGAATTGCCACTTCGCGAATATCACTTCGCCCAATGTTACTTCGCAATTGCACTTCGACAATCTCACTTCGCCAATTCTCTACTTCGCGAATTGCCATTTTGCCCAATGCCACTTCGCAATTGCCACTTCGGTAATCTCACTTCGCCAATTCTCTACTTTGCGAATTGTTACTTTGCGAATATCCCTTCGCTCAATGCCACTTTGCAATTGCCACTTCGGCAATCTCACTTCGCCAATTACCACCTCTGCAAACCCACTTCACCGATTGCCGTCTCGGCAATCCCACTTCGCCAATTGCCGCCCTGGCAGTCCCACTTCACCAATTGCCACCCTGGCAATCCTACTTCACCAATTGCTGCCCCGGCAATCCCACTTCGCTAATTGCCACCTCAGCAAACCCACTTCTCCGATTGCCCCCTCGGCAATCCCACTTCTCCAATTTCCACCCCGACAATCCCACTTCGCCAATCTTATCAACCTCTGCTCATCTCAAAATCGGGAAGCCAGCTCGCATTACCAATATCTACTGAGTTGGAAAACCTTCTCCGACAACTTGCAGTAAACCACTCGCAATCTAGCTACAGACAGCCAAACTCCTCCATTCTTTTTGTCACTTAAAATAGATATTCAGAGGTTCAACATATCCAAAATTCAAATCAAAAGGAGATCTACATGAATTATGGTGAATTCCTAAAATTCACCCTGACTTTACTATCCAAAATCTTCCGAACAGGTCTGATTAATTTAATCTCTTTTGAGCTATACTTATCCAATTCCCCTGAAATTTTATAGCCAACAATATAACACATAAAGGAACATTTCTTATGTTTATACTTTTGACTCATTCAGCCTCAAACATTCCCAAAAAATAAACATTCTCAGATTTCTGCAGAAATTGGTGAACCAGACAGGTTCTGGTCAAGGAGGCATATCTCCTGACACACACAAAATTTCACAAAATTATTTTACAGACCTAAAGATAAGATATAAATCTACAACTTTTATATTTTATACTTATCCAAATTATTCCTTTAAAATCCTGAAATCTGCCTCACAAAATCCTTCCTGAATACAAATTCTGAATTCCTCAATTCATTAATCTATCCACAATCAATTCAACAAACATACAATAATATAAAAAAAAAAATTTTTTTGACAGGTATTACAGATATGCATGTGCAGATGTAGATATCTGATTCCTTGGCATTGATTGCCCAATTTCAAGTGAGTCCTACATTGATTGATGAGATTAAAGCCTCACATAATGCAGATTCACAATTAGTGAAGTTGAAAGAAGATGTTCAGGCAGGGAAAACTTCTAAGTTCCGGGTAGATAATGGGGTACTAAAGTTGAGTGATCGGCTATGTGTTTGGGATCTGAGAGAGGATTTTGGATGAATTTCATCTTGCACCTACAATGTTCATCCTGGAATCACTAAGATGTATAGAGATGAAAAAGATTTCTATTGGTGGCCTGGAATGAAAAAGCAGATAGCGGAATATGTATCCAAATGTTTATCCCACGAACATGTCAAGTTCAAATATCAAAAGTCATCAGGATTGTTATAGGAGATTAAACTGCCATAATGAAAATGGGAGCAAGTGACTATGGATTTCATAGTGGGTTTTCCTCGGACTTCTAGGGACTATGATTCTATTTGGGTAATTATTGATAGACTCACAAAATCATCACATTTTCTAGAAGTGAAGTCCACCTATATAGTAGCACAGTATGTTTAGTTGTATGTTGATAAGATTGTGCAGTTACATGGGGTATTGATATCCATCATTTTGGATAGAGGTACATAGTTCACATCCCGGCTATGACAGAAGTTTCAATAAGCATTGGGTAATCATTTGAACTTCAATACTACCTTTCATCCATGAACAGATGGTTAGTCTGAGCGAACTATTTAGACTCTGGAGGATATGCTACGGCTATATGTGTTGGATTTTGGTGAAAATTAAGATAGGTACCTACCATTAGTGGAGTTTGCTTACAATAACAGTTATCACTCCATTATTAGTATGGCACCTTATGAAGCCTTATATGGACGCAAATATAGATCACATATATGTTGGGTGGAACTGTGAACACTCATTTTTACACCCCTCGGACTCGTGTCAACCTGAACGACATTCCCCGGAACCAAATCCGTGCTCGGGCAGACTCGAAACGGCCTCAGAATGAAGTTGGAGCATAGGTGCCGTCCTCCAGGCTTGGCATTGCAGCCAGAGAGGGGTGGCGGCGCCTCTGGGAGGCAACCGCCGTGCAGCGCGGCTCCCTGCTATGGCTGTCGCCCTCCTTCATACCCTGTGCCGTCAAGGCACTATGGCGGGGCTGCCACCCCCTTTTGGTGGCAACATCTATTCTTGCCGGGGTTAGCGACAGACTGTACTTGATTTCTTCCAAATCCCACATCGAAAAATGATGGGATTCGACCCCTTAAGCTCCTATTATAAATAGAGAGCCTCCCCCTACCTTCCAAAGACAAAAAACGCAGAGTGAGATAGAGAAACACACAAAGACTCACGGAAGCAAGGAAAAGAAGACAAGAAACTGTTTTCGTCATTAGATTTCATCTTTTTTCCTCTCCAAGTGATATTTTCTTCTTCTTTAGCTCTCTTTCGATTTAAAAGATTTGCTATTAGGGGCGTATTGAGCCTCTCAATTGAATCTTTCCTCGAAGCAAGGTCCCTCCTGCGGTTCGCTTTCTTAAGAGTTGAGAAGGCATCCCAACTCATCACCTCGAGGCGTCATCCGATCCAAGGTGGAACTCCGCTTCGGAAGAGCACTCCATCCACCAGCATCCCTAAAAGCTAGGGCAAAGGTACGTTTTCCTAACTCATCTTCTTTATTTTGGTAAAGCATTAAAATAAAGAATCAAAACATGATAAATTGGGCATAAAATCAACCCTCCTTCGCG
>CANXYC011385436.1:0-11165 GCA_948193065.1 Aleurites moluccanus
ATACATTTGCCACACCAAATCCAAAACCAATGGCAAAAATCCCATACTTTAAGCTTATGATAGCAAATTTGCAACCTATTTATCTAACCATCAATTTTCTCATCATTTGATCCAATGGTTAGATTTTATCAAGCCTAAATAAATACCATAAGGTTGAACACAGTCTATAATTCCATATTATGAAGGAAAAGACCAAAATGCCCTTAGTGCAACCGAAGCACCTCAAGCTCCTCAATTGAGCAGCTTGCCGGGAACTGTTTTCAACCAGGTTTATTTTTTCATCAAATTTTCAAATAAACTTAATAATATCATTTTAATTCCCTTAAATTCTTTTCTATTTTCAAATATAGTGTTAAATCCATCAAAATCTGAAGGGGCTGTGAAATGACCATTTTTCCCCCAATTTACAAAAAAAATCAAAATTCCCTGATTTTGTCCTAACAACCTTTAAAATACTTCTATGCATAAAATCAACTCATATAACATGCATAACTATCAATTTCATGCATAAATACACAATAATAACATATTATAAAGAAAGGAAAAAAAATTCCCCTAAGTTCCTCTTTAAGGGTTAAGTCTAGTTTAGGCTGAGGTGTTACAATATCTGTCATTATCTATCTTATCCATATGATATATCTTCCTTGATATGAGTATTGACTTTATAGACATATTATGTACTTGACTCTGTATCCAGAGATTTTGAGCAGATTGATTTATTAATCTTATCTGCCTATTGTTTATTGATATTACATTACCTATTTTTTTGGTTGATGCATATTAGATTCACTGAGTATCATATATACTCACTCTCTTACTGTTTCCCCTCTCCAGGTACCGAGTAAGAGGTAGATATCCAGCTTTTTTACTCTTTGTGGATTCTGTAGTTTTATATCAGTGTAATTATTTAACACTATATTATTTTGTATGTTCATATCTTAGTTGCTCCATGGGTTATGTACAGTATAGTTAGTATATGAACATGTATGTATGGATATATTGGAGATTAATTAATGATATGACTTTAGTAATTACAAAAAGTTACAGAATTAATGACAAAGTAATAGAATGAATAGTGCTTGTGAGTGTATGATTAAAGTCTGATAGGTTATTGATGGTAATAGATGTTTCCACTGCGATATTGATTTGATATGAGATTGTATAGATGTGATGATGGGTTCTACGGGTGTCGGTCGCCTCTGGCATCTCCTGCACCTTAGGACCATCACGATCAGAAAACGGGTTATGACAAAGGTGGTATCAGAGCATATGTTATAGAGGAATAGTAACTAAGTATAGTATGGGTAGAGTTAAGTGGACCATGGAGCATAGGAATTCTTGTATCGTCTTTTGTTGAATTCGTCAAGTATGTATATAAGTATTTTGCGTATGTGTAATATACTGAGTACATGTTTTGTTTTTCAGAGATGTCTGATGATAGAGATAGGGATACTAGAGAGGCAGATGTAGCCTCTAATGAGTCTTTAGTCAGAGAATTTTCTGTTTTCGAGGGACCGTCTAGATCCCAACGGACTACAGAGGAGACAAAGAGCAGTGATGACCCCTGGAGGATAGAGATGATTAGGAGAATGATGGATTTGCATAGGAAACTAACAGATTTGAGGCGAGAACAACAAAATATATCACCACCTGTAGTGCCACCCCCCTATTGCACCTGCTACAGTACTTGTTGCTATAGCTCCTATACAGTCAGTTGTGGTTCTTAGAGAGCCTATTATACAGGGAGCCCGTCGAGTTATTGATGAGGATGGAGTTTCCATGTTTAGCTTTTTGAAGCTAAACCTGCCAGAGTTCAGAGGTGATAGAGGCGATGAGCTGAATGATTTTCTTAAGTAGATTGAGAAGGTAGTTAGGAGACTACCTTATTCTGATATCAAGACAATGGAGCTAGTGGGTTTATGGCTGAAAGGGAAAGCCTGGACATGGTTTTCTCATAGGATCGAGCCTAAATTGTATAGTGATCATCCTCCTACTTGGGCTGAATTTAGACAGGGATTGATTGATGAGTTCTTGACAGAAGGGGTGAAGACCAAGAATTTGATACAGTTTGAGCAGCTTAAGTAGGGCAGTAGGTCAGTTAAGGAGTCAGTCGAGGAGTTTATCAGACTGAGTAGATATGCTACACAGATTGCTCCTACTGAGGCAAATTTGGTTACCAGGTTCATGAGGGGTTTGCATGCCTCATTGCATAATACCCTTCTGGCTATAGAGTTTACATCTCTAACTACCATCATCGATAAGGCTAATCAGATGGAAGAGAAATACAAGTCAGAGAGAGAGAAGAGGGATCAGAAGAGGAAGGGAGAACCCATATTACAGAGTATGAGGGGGGAGAACAGCTCCCATCCTAGACAGATTGGGCCAGTATCCAAGTTTGATCAGAGACCTTCATCTGGCAGTTAGAGGAGGAGGACACGGAGTAGAAGACCTTCGGTATAGTCTGCACCTATTTATTCACAGGGCTCTTCGAGACCCGCTATACAGATGCCCATTGTGCCTACTTATAGTTTTTATGGTAGAAGGCACAAAGGAGAGTGTCGACGATAGTCAGGTGTTTGCTTGAAATGTGGGCAACATGGTCATTTTATTAGCAGTTGTCTCTTGTAGAGGCATCAATAGCCATCTATTACAGTTTCTCAGCCTACTGTTCAGATGAGTCAGAATGCTGCCAAAGAGGCTCCTAGTAGGGGCAAAGGTAGAGGACAGGCACCGAATAGTAGTCAGGCCCCAACAGGTAAAAGACAGGGGCGAGTGTTTATTGTGAACACTCAGGAGGCACAGGGATTTAGCAATGTGGTTACGTGTACTATTTTCATACAGAATGAGATTATTGATGCTTTGTTTGACTCTGGTGCTACACATTCGTTTGTTTCACCTCAGTTTGCACCTAAGTTAAATAAAGATAGATAGTTATTGAATGTGCCTTTAGTGATAGCTACTCCTATGGGAGAGAGTGTAGAAGTGGATTATTATTACCCTGATTGAATGATTGAATTAGATGATAACATTCTGCGTGCTGATTTGATTGAACTGCCTGTGTTAGAGCTTGATGTGATCCTTGGTATGGATTGGCTAATGACACATCAAGTAGTTATTAATTGTTATAGAAAGAGGGTTAAATTATAGCCTGAGCGGCAACCTGAATTTGAATTCTTGTGTGATCTACGAGAGTTTGGAATCAGTTTTGTTTCTGCTATCCGGGCTAGAAGGATGATAAGGAAAGCTTGTTCAGCATACCTGGCCCATGTGATTGATGTGCAGAAGATTTTTATAGATATTGATCAAATACCAGTAGTTCAGGAATTCTCTGATATTTTCCCTGAAGAATTGCCAGGATTACCCCAAGATAGGGAGATAGAGTTTGAGATTGAGGTGTATTCAGGCACCGATCCGATATCCATTTCTCCGTACTGAATGGCACCAACAAAATTGAAAGAGTTAAAGGTGCAATTACAAGAGTTATTAGATAGAGGATTTATTAGACCGAGCAGTTCTCCGTGGGGTGCTCCAGTGTTGTTTGTAAAAAAGAAAGTTGGCTCTCTGAGGATGTGTATTGATTATAGGCAGCTGAACAAGATGACAGTGAAGAATAAATATTTGTTGCCACAGATTGATGATTTGTTTGATCAATTGCAGGGTGCCAATCATTTCTCTAAGATTGACATGAGATCTAGGTATCACCAATTGAGAATTAAGAAGGGTGATGTACCTAAGACCACTTTCAGAACTCGATATGGACATTATGAGTTCCTGGTGTTGCCATTCGAGTTGACTAATGCACCTACTGCATTTATGGATCTGATGAATATGATGTTTAAGCCATTCTTGGAAAAGTTTGTCATAGTGTTCATTGATGACATTCTTATCTATTCTAAGAGTGAGGAAGAGCATACAGAGCATTTGAGGATTATATTGCAGACACTTCGAGAGCATCAGTTATATGCTAAGTTGTCTAAATGCTAGTTCTAGCTAATAGAAGTGTGTTTTCTGGGTCATGTGATTTGTAAGGATGGCGTTATAGTAGATCCTCAGAAGGTTGAAGCAATTGCAAATTGGCCTCAGCCTTCTAATGTTTCAGAGATCCGTAGTTTTCTTGGTATGGCAGGATACTACAGGAGATTTGTGAAAGATTTCTATAGAATTGTTGCTCCATTGACTAAGCCGACTTGAAAGCAGGAGAGATATCTGTGGACTGATGAGTGTGAGAGCAGTTTTCAGACTTTGAAGTCTTGCCTCACTGGTGCTCCAGTATTAGTATTGCCATCAGAGGATGAGAAGTTTACAGTGTACTGTGATGCTTCCCGAATTGGATTAGGATGTGTTTTGATGCAGCTTCAGAGAGTGATGCTTATGCTTCTCGACAGTTACAAAAGCATGATGGAAACTATCTGACACATGATTTAGAGATGGCAACTGTAGTGTTTGCACTGAAGATATGAAGGCATTATTTGTATGGGTCTAAATGCGAGATATATATTGTTCATAAGAGTTTATAGCATATACTTCAACAGAAGGATCTGAACCTCCGACAGCACAGATGGGTTGAGTTGCTAAAGGATTATGATTGTGAGTTCCTTTACCATCCGGGAAAGGCTAATATAGTAGCTGATGCACTGAGCTGAAAATCATGGGTAGTCTAGCTCACATCTCATTTGTTAGGAGACCTTTGATCCGAGAGATTCATGAGTTAGCTGTTATAGGTATAGAGTTGGATTTGGGATCCCTGGATCTAAACCAGGCTCTGATAGCCCAATTTCGGGTTAAGCCACTATTGATTGATGATATTAAGGTGGCACAGGATAGGGATCCATATCTACTGAAACTTAAGGGTGATGTTTATAATGGTAAGGCATCAGAGTTCACAATAGAGAATGATGTATTGAAATGTGGAAAGCGGATATGTGTACCTGACATTGATGGGCTACGAGATCAAATTATGAGAGAGGCTCACTATTCATCATATAATGTACATCCTGGAATTTTCAAGATGTACCATGATTTGAGAGATGTGTATTGGTGGTCTGGTATGAAGAGGGATGTGAATAAATTTGTCTCTACATGTTTAGCCTGTCAGCAGGTTAAGTTTGAGCATCAGAAGCCGTCTAGCTTGCTTCAGGAGATTAAGTTGCCAGAGTGGAAATGTGAGCAGATTACTACGGATTTTGTAGTCGGATTACCGAGGACTACACAGGGTTATGACTCCATATGGGTTATTGTATATCGATTGGCAAAGTCTGCTCATTTTCTAGAAGTGAAGACTACTTACTCCGCAACTCAGTATGCACAGTTGTATGTAGACAAGATTGTACGGCTTCATGGAGTGCCAGTTATGATCGTATCGAATAGGGGTACACAGTTTACCTCTCGATTTTGGTAGAAGTTCCAGGAAGCTATGGGTACCCAGTTAAGGTTCAGTATAGCTTTCCATCTATAGACCGATGGACAGTCAGAGAGGACTATCCAGACTTTGGAGGATATGTTGAGACTATGTGTTCTGGATTTTAAAGGTAACTGGGATCAGTATTTGCCATTGATAGAATTCTCTTACAACAACATTTACCATTTTTTTATTGGAATGGCTCCATATGAAGCACTGTATGGTAGGAAATATAGATCTCCGGTATATTGGTGGAACCAGGTTAGAAACAGATAGAGGGCCTAGAATTGATTAAAGAAGCAGTGGAAAAGGTGCCTATCATTAGAGATAGAATGAAGACTGCTTTCAGCAGACATAAGAGTTATGCTGATCCAAAGCGGAAGGATGTGCATTTTGCAATTGGTGACCATGTCTTTCTTAAAACCTCACTAATGAGAGGTGTCATGAGATTTGGGAAGAAAGACAAGTCAGGCAGTTGAGGAACAAAGAAATCCCAATGGTTAAAGTACTTTGGAGAAATCAGTCGATGGAGGAGTGCACATGAGAAAGCAAGCAGGATATGAAGGACAAGTATCCATTCCTATTCTAACATTGATGTATGTATGTATTTAAATTTGAGGACGAATTTATTTAAAGGAGTGTATAATGTAATACCCTAGTAAATCCTACCATAATTTTATGAGTAAAGTTCTTAGTATGTAGTTTGAAATTATCGAAATGACTAAAGATAATTTTAAAAACTCAGTTAGAGCGAAAACGAGAAAATTTTTTTGGAAATTGTCGATGTCAATATCGCTGACGCAAAAATAGCAGCTCGGTCGATAGATGAATTTTTTATTTTGACTAAGGGGCAAATGATTATTTGTATGCATATTATTTGTATGCATATGTAAATACAGTAGAAAGAAAGAGGTTAAAATGTTTAGGAATACTGAAATAGTAAGCAATGACAAAACCGTAAATAAAGGGAACTTCAGGGGTATAGTGGAATTTGGACAGTCTGAGTTTTAGAACGGCTCTGAAACTATTTTTATTATAAAGTATTAATAAAAATAAGATGTTTGAATATTCACTTTGAAATCCAAATCCCGACGGAATTATCAAAATAAATTACCACAGGAAAATATGGCAAAAGTACAATTTAAGAAAAGTTTAAGGACCAAAGTGAAATTTGCCAAATATGACTTACTATATAAGCCACACTTATAATTTTTTTTTTCTTCATTTCTTTTTCCTTGTCCAAAACTTGCTCTATCCATTTTCTTTGATTTTTCCTCAATTTTGCTAAGGAAAAACCATGGAAACTTGAAGTAAACTTCATATTCTTCATCCTCCATCCATTTGCAACCTTGAAAATCAACAAAATTTTAAGAACAAAGCATTTGGGAATTTCGTCCAAAGCACCATTTTGAGGTAAATTATTGCTTTGTTTGATTTTATGGTTGTTTTAGGGTTATTAGATGTTAGTAAGATTGGGTAATGTGTTTAATTGCATCAATTGATGCATATAGCATTTTGCCTAATTTTCAAACCCTAAACCTAAGTTGTATGATTTGATTTTATGAAATTGGATTAGTATGTATAAATTTAGTGTAGAATAAGTTAATTGGAAGTTAATTGATGAGTAATTGATGGTTGAATTATTGTAGAAAATTCAATTGAAGAAAATTACACATTTTGCCTACTTTGAGGAATTTGAAGAAATTGATGGTAAACCAATTTTGCTAGGTGATTTGAAGTATTAGGTGAGTCTTTTATGCATCATATGTTATGCCTAAAGTGTTAAAATGTCAATTGGAATCCATATGCAAAAATACCATTTTGGCTGAACCACATTAGGGCAAAATTACCTAGGTTTTACTTCATTTTTGCCTTGTGTTCTTATGCCAAATTGATCCATTTGATGATGTTTATTGATGTGTATATAATGCCTATGGAATTGCTTACAGTGTGTGTGTTTGTTGATATTTGGGGTAATGTCAATGTTGCACCAAAACCTTGCCAAAATACCATTTCTTTGTTGCACACAATGTGTTCGATAAAATACCTAGCTCAAAAATCCATAGGCCAACCATTTGAATGCCATCATCGCCAGCGACAATGGCATACCAATTGCATCAACTTTTTGGCCGTAAATGACCAACTTATGTTTGATCCCTTTGTTGGTTGCTAGACCTTTGGTCATTGTATAAACGATTGTTATTGATATCTTATTGATTCTATTGCTCATTAAATTGATTGATGTTGAGTTGTTGATACTTGGTGATTTGTTAGCTCTCTTGGGTTTGATGTTGATTTTGATGATAACAAAATAATATAAATGTGTTATTTGTGCTAACAATTTGTTTGAGTTGATTGAGGCATGAGAAATCATGACCATTGTTCAAACTATAAGATTAACACATTTTAAGGAAGTTTATAGAGTGCACATGCTTAGGGGGAGCAGACTTGGAGAAGTGCAAGAAGACAATTTTAGATTGCTGAATTTCAGTAGTCGCAGGCGCGACCACTTGTAGTTGCGGGCGCGACGCTAGGAACAAGGTGCTACAAAATCAGTCGCAGTCTTAAAAAGTTTCAGGTCGCGGGCGCGAAATTAAAATCAGAATATCTCAAAACATCCAGTAGCTTCAAGATGAATAATGTCATTCAACCGCGGGCGTGACATTATACCATCGAGGGTGCGACCAAATAAAATCGCAGCATTATTCAAGCTCAGTCGCGGGCGTGAAGAAGTTCAACCAAGTTTGAATGCTGAATCTCATAATTAGTCACGACTGCGACAATTTCAATAGCGGGCGCTACTCGGTAAAATTCAAATTTATTCTTCTTCGAGCCAAAAAGGAGAGAAGCTAGTAGCGGGCGCGACTAGAAAAATTCAAAGGCATGACTCTGAAAAACTGACAGATTTGCACATAACCTGGAGTGATGCCAAATTCTGTATAAATTGGGAGAAGTTATTAGGACAAGACATATATATATGGAAATATATGGATGTCTAGTTTTAGGAACAAAAATTGGATTGAGCATTGGACATTGGAAAATGAAGATATGAATTTTTGAAGGAATTATGCTCAAGCTGCCAGACTAGGACAGAATAGATAGTGCAACTTGAAAATATTTTTGGAAATTTTAAAGAAGAATTTGAGTATGAAATTTCATACGATTGAATCTCTAGATGTCTAGTTTCATATGAAAAAAGAATCAAGTCATTTTGAGCTCTATAGAATAAGAAATTGAAGAATAAGAGACGTATGTTCAAACTGTCTTATAAATTGGAGCAATAAAATGTTATGATTTTTTAGGATATGAATATGGACTATTTTGGAGTTAAATTAAATACAAAGTTGTAGTGGACAACTCAAAGTTTTCAACTCAAAAATGGTGCATGATTTGGAGTTTTATAACTCAAGTTATATTAAAATTAAGTTGTTGCTCTGACAGGGATAAAAGTCACGGGCGCGACTCAATCGTAGTGGGCGCGCCTGCCGCGATTTTGACAGCAAAACTAGCCATTGAAAATAGTTCTAACAGCTATATTTTAGATCCTAATGGTCATATTTGATCCAAAGCTATAAATACAAGATAGTATGAAGCTCAAACAGGTTGGAAAACTTGAGATTAACAAGAGATTAAGTGTTTAAGAGATTAAATCAAATTAATTCTTGTATTTACTTGAAATGAGCTAAAATTATTAAAGCACCTTTAGTTGTGCTATTCTTTGAGTGTTGGGAAAATTCATGTAAGGGGTTTTTCTTTTTCTACTCTTTTGCGTTTCTATTGGGTTTGAGTGTGAGCCATAGAAAACACTTGTATAGGTTGAGTGTGAGCCTAAAGACTTGGGTTTGATCTTGCATCCGTAAAAGGATCGGTTAAGGGAACACTCAAGTGTGATCTTGAGGAGTGGATGTAGGCAAGGTTGCCGAACTATTATAAATCCTTGTGTTCTTTCTTCTTCCCTTTCCTTCCTTCAATTAAATTTTAAATTTTTTATTAATTTCGCAAACAACCAATTCACCACCACCACCCCCCCCCCCCCTCCCTCTTGGTTGCCAAAGGGACTAACAATTGGTATCAGAGCTTTGTTTCCCATATTTACAAAGATTTAATCATCTTGGAACAAAGATCAAATGGCAAGCCAAAGAGCGGGTTTTTTTGAAGGAAGTTCAACCATTAGATCACCCTATTTTGATGGCACCGACTATCCATATTGGAAGAATCAAATGGAAATTTTTATGGATAGTGATGGTATTGATTTATGGGATGTGGTTAAAGAAGGGCATGCCATCCCCACTAAAATCATTGATGGCATTGAGGTGAAGAAGCTCAAGAGTGAATGGACAAAAAAATGAGAAGAAGGCAAATGGGAGAAACCGAAAAGCAATGCACACTTTCTATTGTGCATTGAGTAGAGAAGAGTATGGCAAAATATCTCATTGCATTTCAGCCAAGAAAATATGGGACACTCTTGAAACCACTGATAAAGGCACCAACCAAGTCAAGGATAATAAAATTCAACTTATTACTCATGAATATGAATTGTTCAAAATGGAACCAAATGAGAATATTTCGGAAATGTACAATCGCCTCATTGAGATTGTGAATGGGATGAGGAAGCTTGGGAAGGTATACTCCTTAGAAGACATCAATGGCAAGATTTTTAGAGTACTCCCCAAGAAGGATTGGGAAGCAAGGATAGCTTCCTTTGAAGAGGCAAATAATTTAAGCATCCTTCCAACCGATATTTTAATGGGTTAGTTACTCACTCATGAGATTACCCTATCTTAAGGAAAGCATGAAGAAGAGAAGTGGTTGGTCTTCATTGCTTCAAAAGAAGTATCCTCATGTGAAATTGAAGATGAAGAGGATAAGGAAGAGGAGGAGGATGATGACATGGCTATTCTTACATTGAAGATAAGGAACTTAATCCTTAAAAATAAGAAGACATGTGAGAAGGAAGTCAAGCAAAGAAGCAATCAAGTGAAGTGCTTCAAATGTGGCAAGCATGGTCATATTGTACCCGATTGCCTAAAGCTAAAGAGCAAGAAGAACTTCAAGAAAAAGGCTTTGGCGGTCACTTAGGATGACTCAAGTGAATCGGACGAGGATAATGAAGATAGCAAAGATGAGTATGCCAATCTTTGCTTTATGGCAATTGAGGAGGATGGACCTTCAAATGAGGTAAATATTTCAAACTCCTCTAATGATGATGATGATGTCATGCTTATATTAAAGACATTACTTTCAAAGTATCAAAAATTTCAAATTAAATATGATAAATTGAAAAGTATGTCTAGTAAGGTTGTGGATGCTTGTCATGGTTTTAAAAATGAGATAGATGAATTAAATGCATTTAAAATTGAATTAGAGAACACCATCACTCAAAAGACTCATGAGCTCAATGAAATTAAAATTGATAATGAAGCTTTAAAGGCTAAAATTAATGCTTATGATGAGTCTTTGGCTTTAAGGCTAAAATTGATGCTTATGATGAGCCTTTGGCTATGTCTTGCAATGGCAAATACAAACTAGAAGAGATTCTTAAATCTCAAAGTGCTGAGCCATCCACATCTAAAACCAATGCATGTTGCTCCACATCACAATTGCCTTGTGAACCCCCTAAGAAGAATATGACCAAGGCAAAGGGTAAACAAAGACCCTTATTTGCATGCACTAGACCCCATTCTAATCATAATGTGCAATGCTTTTATTGTGGCAAATTTGGTCATAAATATCATAGATGCCATGTTAGAAAAATGCATCTAGGATA
>CANXYC011385665.1:0-29797 GCA_948193065.1 Aleurites moluccanus
GACTATCAATTGCTGGTGTTCTTGAAATATCTAACTTGATATCAGAACTATTTTCACTTCTATTACTGCAAGAACCTTCTGTTTCTTTATTCAGATTAATTGATTCTGTTGGTTCTCTGCTTTTCAGTGCCAATATCTGCAGCCATCAATTAATTAACGAATATCAAGGCTTTAATTCTTATATATATAAAAGAATTCCAGATCCTTAAGAATTCTAGATTGTCAATTCCAAGAATTTAAAAGAAAAATTAAAAAAAGAAAGAAAGAAATTGAGAAAGATTTCAGAGAAATCATGATTACCTTTTAGTTTCAGAGCCATGAAGAATCAATCAATCAATTAAAAAGTTTTCTTTTTTTCCTTTTCTTATATTTATTTATTTATTAGTGTTGAAGCAAGCTAGCTATAAAAAAAGTTGCACTAATGATAAGAAAAGAGCCTTTGCTAAAAAGCCATGATTGGTTCAAGAAGTTAACAGAAATAAAAGGTTATAAAAAAACATTACAGAAGAAAAAGTCAAAAACAAATAAAAAAAAACAAATAAAAATAATGATCATGATCTATGCATCTCCAATTTTCCATGCAGAATCTATTAATAAATGAAGAACATTTCAAGAAAAGGGAAAAAATAGTTAAGTTTAATTTAAAAGGATTTTTTGACTAATAAAATTGAAACAACTAACCTCTGCATGGAGCTTCTGGTTCTGAGCTTGTAGTGCATCATTATCAGCTTTAATAGCTTCAAATTGTCTTTTGAGAATATCATAATCTTTCTCAAGTTGCTTAGTCTTCCATCTAGCTCTCCTGTTTTGGAACCATATAGCAATTTGCCTTGGTTGCAGACCAAGAGCTCTGGCCAGCTGCATTTTTCTTTCAGGTTCAAGTTTGTTACCCAATTCAAAATTCTTCTCAAGTGTCTTCACTTGTTCCATATTAAGCCTTCTTTTCTTCTCTCCTGCTTGTGACCCATCATCAGATAACTCATCTTCTCCATTTGCTTCTTCAGGACATGATGCATCAATTCCTGAAAATGACATTGACCTTTTCCCTAGAAATGATGCCACCCCTGCATCCAGAAACATCTAATAAAATTAAGAAATTCTAGAAAAGTAGAAAACTAATATATTCAAAACATAGACGAATAAGTTTTGACTTAGTGGTGCCAAAGTCGTTTCCAGAATTATAAGGTTGTCAGTTTGAATCACAGTGAAGGCATATAATTAACCAAGAAAAAAAAAACATAAATAAAGTAGTCTTCGATAGTGTAAGATCGTTAATTTTAATCCAAACATATCAAAATTTAACCAAAACATAAAGAGAGAGAGAGAGAGAGAGAGAGAGAGATACCGTGGAAGTCTTGAGGATTGCATGAAGGTAGAATTGGATTGAGAGAAGTGGGATTTTGATGATGATCTTCTTCATGAGGGGTTTGAAGCATGAAATTTGCTGGGAAGAAAGCCATCCCATTGCAAGTCATGACCTGATTAGCTATTCTTATTATGAGATCAATCTTAAAACCTGTGATGGTGATGATGATGATAATCTGGCTGTCATGTTGGAAGACAGAAAGAAAGAAAAGATGCAGATGCAGATGCTCAGGGAGGGCAGAGCTAATTAGTATGGGAGAAAGGAAGGGGAAAAAAGAGAGGAGAAGAAGCAAGACTAATTGATCTAATAAAAAAAAAAAAATTAATTATTAACCAAAACAAAAAAGAAAAAATAGAAATATAAGGATATGCAAAATTTGGTTTGATGAATGTAGCTTATATACCTTATCAGTTCCTAGGATGAGTTATTTCTCTTTTATAGTTTGTATTTTTATGAGAGGAAGAGAAGAGGATGAGATATAGAGAGAGAAAGAGAGAGAGAGAGAGAGAGAGAGAGTATGATGATGATTCTATAATTCTACTTCTCTTTATACGAAGAGGGAAATTATATATATATTTTTAATGTGTTTTTCACTGCTACCTAAAAAGAAAGAAAACTAAAGAAATTTATCCACTGACTTTTGCAATAAAAAAAAAATATGGGGGTTTTATTTAAAACAAACCCTTTTGTTTTTTTTTTTAATTTTAGATTTTTTCAGAAAAATAAATTAATATGACAGTGATATTTTCTCTATAAAAAGGTAAAGAAAGTGGTGATGATGAGTTATGAAATGAAAAGGCAACATGCTTAAGCATGTTATAATCCGTAATTCTCAGAAAAATTTTGATGGGAATGTATTTTATTTACCTATGAACTAGTTTTATTTTCTTTTTTTAAACGCATAAGATATTTTTATATTATAAAAGATATAAAATTAATTTTTATTTGTGTTTCGTAGCTAATATTAATTTAAAAGAATTTGACCTGATAATAATTTAAATATAAAATTCGTTATAAATAATTTTTAATAAAAAATTCAACAGAATCTTATATAACTAAATCATTTTTTAAATTATGAACTAGTTTGATGATCTTTTGTCGAGTCATTTTCATTGGTATTGTTATATTAATCTTTTCCCAAACTTAAGGGGCAAAATAATTAATGGTGTTATTCTTAACAAAGACAGTTGTCTTCAAGTATAAATTTAAAAATTACACACTGCAACTTTTCAACTGTAGCTACTTAGTTTGATCACACTGTTAATTAATTAATTAATAAAGATTATATTGTTAAGTTTTGATTTAATATGTATAACTCACTGTGAGATATCTAATTTGATATCAGTCACATTCTAATTAATAATAAAGATTGTCTATGGAAAATTAATTTAATTTTAAAAATAACGCATAAATTGAATAAGTGGGTGACTTGAAATGGAAAAAGAGAGGGGTCTCTTGTTATGTGATCCCTTTAAACTAGACCCTTCAAATGGGGGTGGGTTTTTTTTTTTAGGAATGGTGATATATATGTATAAAAATATGTAGTTTCTTGAAAGAAAGAAAGAAAGAAAGAAGCTTTATATTAGAGAAAAATATAAAAAAATGTATGTGGGTAGTGAGAGAGAGTGATATTTTATGTTGTTGTCTTAGTATAGCGAAGAAAGAGAGAGAGAGAAAGGTTACTTGAGAAAAAAGAGAAATGAGTTGGCTGTATATTGATGCCCTAAAGAAGGTTTTGGAGGAAAATAGGGAAAGAGAGAGAGAAGGGCAGGAATCTAGGGATGGGTCCAAGAAGAGGGGCAGGGTTTGCTACCTAACCCACCAACAGGTATCGTGCATTAGGACGAAGCTCTTTCCCATCCATTATCCTTTCATCAGTTTTGGGCTCTTCAACTCTCTCTCTCTCTCTCTCTCTCTCTCTCTATGTGAATATGCAATTGCTTGTTTTGTGTGTATGTGAATGTGAGAGTTTGAAAGAGAAAGACAGAAGAAATTAAAGAATAGGTTTTGAAAACCCCAAGCAAAAATCCCTGTGTTTTTAACCCTACAAGAGCTGGTCTTTTTTGTCTTTGTGCCCCTCCATTCTGTCCATCTCTATCCCACTCCCACGCCTCCAATCCCTTTGTTCCTCTATCTTCTATTTCTATATCCATCCTCACTTTTCACACTCCTTACTTTTATTTTATTTTATTTTTTTTATTAGTATGCACCTTTATATTTATATATACTATATACCATTGGACCAGTAATTCATTAATCCAGTGTTTTCTTTGCAATACAATTAGTTATATATAGATTCAATCCGATCAATTATTAGAAAATTTTCAAGATACACACAAAAAAAAGAAAAAGAAAAAAGAAAAGGCAAACCATTATATATATTAGTCTAATAATTGTTTTGTATCTTAGAAGATAGCAAAAATTCAATCCTAACATTCCCCACGATGTTCTTCAAATATATATATATATATATATATATATATATATATTCTTATATTCAGTGCCAAAAGGGGACAACTTAAGTGATGAATGGACTAATGAGTGCCAATTATGTATAGATGAGAGAATATGAAATACTTCTTTCTTTCAACCTCTTCAAATTCATCTCTTGGATTTACATTTTTTCCTTTATGTAAGCTCAAATACTTTATTTTATTAATTACCAAGAAAATACTTTATTTTATTTTTTATGCTTAGCTTGGAGAAATTTTATAAGGGTTAATTACTATAAAATGATCCAATATACTAAGTTTCCTTTGACATTTTAAAAATATATTAACTAGCTCCTGACGAATGTTCCATTATACTAATACTCTTTCCGTTTAATTTTGCCGTTAGTTAACCCTAAAATAATTAATAGGGCATTAAAAAGACAAAAATGTCATTTCTCTTTATTTTTAATTAATTGCATTATATTTTTTATTTTTAAAAAAATAGTTTTTATGATTAAAAAAAATCATTTTTATATTTTTTTATAAATTTAAAAATAAAAAATAAACAAAAATATTTTTTAAAAAATATTTTTTATTTTAAAAATAATTTAAGAAAAAATTAAATTATTTCTTCTTAAATTTTTAATATAAATAAAAAAATTCTTTTTTCATATATTTGACAAATTTGAAAATAAAAAATAACAATATTTTTTATTTTTTATTTTTTATTTACAAATTTTTTATTTTTTTTAAAAATAAAATAAAAAATATTTTTAAAAAATTTATTTATTTATTTTATTTTCAAAGTTGTAAAAAATATAAAAATTTATTTTTTAACCCTAATTTTTTTTAAAATAAAAATATGATATAATTAATTAAAAATAAAATATAATGGTATTTTTGTTTTCTTATTATTCTTGTAGACTATTTTAGAATTGGCTAATAACAAAATTGAACGAAAGATCTAGTAATATATTATGGCATTTATCAAGGATGAGTTAATATATTTTTGAAAAATCAAGAAAAAGTTAATGTATTGTGACATTTTACAGAGGTAAATCGTAATTAACCGATTTTATAGAGCAATGGATTTGAAAGATATGATATCAATAACAATAATAATCCTATGTTTTACATAATGGCTTCATTAGAAGTCATTAATGGAATGGAACACTTCATTAAATATTGTAAATTCACCCTCTAATTATTATATTATATATCATTATTTAATTAATTTATCATTTTAAATAAGATATTATTTTAAATAAGATATCTAATTGGAATTACCGTTATATTGTATAATTTCTCCACAACATGAGATATTCCTTATGTATTATATAAAACATAGGATTATTAATTTATTATTGTTATTGATACCATATCTTTCAAACCCATACCTCTACATATGGTCCCTTAATAAGTTTGTTTTCGTGACTCACTGACTCTCATATGCAGCCCTTCTCTGCTTTGTTATTCACTATCAGATATGCAATATTTCTCAAGCCATTGATAAGATATTAAAAATTAATCAAATTTTAATTTAATTTAATTTAATGTTATTAAAGTCATATATAAAATTATGAGTTTTCGAATTTGAACACTTAGAACTAAATTTATCAAATAAATAAATGAGTCAATATTAATACTACATATTGGAACAAGGTTAAATTTTCAAATTAAATATGTTAATTTGATATATTAATGTTTATATATTTATATATATACACAAATTTAAGAACTTAAAAATAAAATGTTTCAAGGAATTTGATCAATAATATAAATTATGGTTGAATAACTAATCCATAGCATAAGAAATTAAGTAATTATAATTTTAACATCTTTTTCCTTTAAAAACTTATGATATATGAAAAGAAAATATATCATAAAGTATTTTTCTTTTGGTAAATTTGACTTTAACTTTGATTTGAACTTAAAATTTTTCAGTTCTCAAAATGATTTTATTCCATTTGACATGATAATAATAATAACAATTGTAAAAAAATTGATATAAAATGTAATTGTATCACTAAGTCTTAGTTTAATTAACTATAGTTATTATCAAAGTTATGAGATTATAAATTTGAATTCAATTAGAACCAAATCAATAAAAAATAAAATAAATGTGAATTATTTTTCACCTTTTTCTTCAACCCAACTAATAAATATTAATCCCTCTTATCAATTTTTCACAATCTATAAGAAGAGTAACTTCAGTGACAGTTAATGAAGCATCCTTCTCGCAATGGCTAATTCAGTTGTAGTGGTTTTAACCTTGTATTCTATATGTGAGAATGCAAGAGAAAAAATCATGTCTAAACCATTCCTTATATTCACAAAAATATAACATAAAACTCAAAGTTATAACTAGTAGAAGAAAGTAAAACATTAGGGGAAAACACAAGAAGCATGAGATTTACATTTTTAATGTACTTGACAACACAATAGTTTAACTTCACCAGTTCTCCTGACCAAAAAAAAAAAAAAAAAGGAAGAAAGAAAGAAAGAAAATAAATAATTTATTTGTGTGCATGTTTGTGTTTGTGAGAAAGAGACAATTTAAAGAAATAAATATGGAGTCATAGTACTTGAAGTTAATTGTTTCATCTATCAGACAGAAATGATATATTTTCAGGCTAAAACTAAAACTTCTACTAGGTGAGGGCCTAGACAAGGAGAGGGAACATAAAATTTCTAACTTGGCAATTGAAAATCTATTGAAAGATTGAAAACGAAAAGACTGATACAATAATACTATTATAGAATGATATAGATTATTGAATTTCTATACATACATGAATAAAATGTTTCATAAATTTGAAAATAATAAGTTAGAATGTATGATAGAATTCAAATTTTATCGACATTAAAATTTTTCTGTTCTTAATACTTAAAAAAAAAAAATTAGAGGCATTTCACAGCCACTAGGTATCCAATCAACCCAGTTGTTCGCTATTCTTTTTCCATTCTTCTACTAGCTCTTTTTTTCCCCCTTTATTATATGTCATAGCATAGAAAATAAAGGGACACATTGGACCATGAAAAGAATTTAGTATCCACCATATGGACCCCAAAAAAAGTTAATTTAGCCACAAACATACAATACCCACAAATTCGTAGATGATGTAATTGAAAGAGTGTTGGCATTTTTTTTTCGATTAGTCATTCAAGTGATTGAATGTTAGACTTGAAGTTTGGGATTTTGACATTGGGAAAACCAAACTATCATTCAATTTTTACGATCCATTCTTGAAAATATATATTCTATACATGTACTCTCATAATCATATACTATCTGTCATTACATTATATTAAAAATTTTTATTTTTATATACATATAGATTCGACCGTATCCGATAATTTTTTTACTCGTCTCTATCTTGTTAAACAGTTTCCCAGCAATGAAAGTACCCACCTATGACCCATACAAAGCATCTAATTAAACCTAGCCAATTGCAACGTCACATTTCTGTGCATGTATACATTTTTAAGTGGATTACTCTTTTTTTTTTTTTTAAGCTAATAAGATTATTAATTAAATTTAAAATAAATAATAAATAATTTTTATTTCAAATAAAAATATAATTATAAAATAATTATTTTAAATAAATTAATATAAAAATGAATATAATGAAAAAAATATAAATACAGTTATATTTTATTACAATCACTATTATTTCAAGTGATGTATTAAAATATTTATTTTTCAATAGTTTAATTTATTTATTTAATATTATTTTAATTTTAATTTTTTTATTAATATTTTTAAGATATTCATTGGAAAAATAAAAAATAGTTATTTAAAAAAAAAAGGGTTTGGTCATTTTAAGGAGAGCATGAATTGAAGGAGAGAGTTTGGGAAGCAATAGATAGGTTGAACTGAAATTTAAAAAAATCAAATTAAATTAATTTTTGAATCGAATCAAATAATTTTTTTTTAATATTAACCGAATGAAATCAAATCGAAATTTTTTAGTATTTTAGTTATTTCAGTTTTTTTAATAAAATACATATATAATTATCAAAAATATATATTTTTAAATATATAAAAAATAAAATATAATATAGATAAAATTCAGTTCGATTATTTTAATTTTTGAAAAATTGAACCAAATCAAATAAATTAAAATTTATAAAAATTAAATTAATTCATATAAAAAAATTTGAATCAAATCGATTAAATTAAATTCAATTTGATTCGATTTTTGATTTTCATGATTTTTTTCTCCCCTTTAGAGATTTGTTAATTTTTATATTATATTTATATGTAAAAAAAACTCAATAAAAAAGTATATGTTTTGATGAAAAATAGTTAATTACTGTAACATCTCTATATTTTTTTAAATTATACTAAATTATTTCTATATTTATAAAATTATATTAAAATATCATTGTATTTTATTTTCGTTAGACAATGAGGTTCTTTCATATAATTTTCTCTCTTTTTTTTTTTATTAGTCAAAATTTAAAAAATCAACTTAAATAATATTAATTACTCTAACTTTTTTAATTTTTTCAAATTATATTAAATCGTTTATATATTTCTAAAATTATATTAAAATATTTATGCATTGTTCCAATCTAATTCAAATCGTATTTGATAATCTCGTCGCTAACTAATTTTTCGTTTGTATTGTGAAAAAAAAATTTTCAAATCACATTCAATTTGAATTTACCAGTCTTGAATATAACTCTCAAATAAAGTTTTATATCTATATTATAAATCTCAGATATTTTTTTTATTAAATTCTGTTAGTTTTTTTCCAACAAAAAAATCACTTCTTATTCTTAAAATTCATGGATCATAATGATAGTATTTTTGTGTCTTTGATAAAAACGACTCAAAAAATTAAAACTAAATAAAAGGGAAGGAGAAAATTAAATTTTATATAATTTTGATTACAGTAAAATACAAGAGCATTTTAATATAATTTTAAAAATATATGAACAACTTAATATAATTTGAAAAAATACAGGACGTTAGAATAATCAACTCTAAATATTTTAATTAAAAATTAAATTTTTTAGATTTTGACTAAGAAAAAAGAGAAAAATTGAACAAAAAAATTTCATTATCTAATAAAAATAAAATATATAAATATTTTAATATAATTTTATAAAAATAAAAATAATTTAATATAATTAAAAAAATAGAGAAACATCAAAATAATTAACTCTTAAAAAAATCATTAGCAAAGGGGAGGTGATTTCTACTGTACAGCGTGGATGTTAAAAGAAATGAGTAGGACCCACTAATCTGAGTGTTTGGGTTGGGGTAAGGACCCACAAAATACTTCTTTAAAATTGGCAACAAGACAATATACTCTCACAGCATCACATGACTTTATTAGTTGGAAGCTGTAGGGTACCCTATTGGAATGGGGTGGATACATGTTAGTTAGCCTTATTTATTTTTCCGCTTTTTATTATTATTTAAGTAAATTTATTTTTAAAATAAAAATAAACAAATAAAAAAGAATTTTAATAATATAAATATATTTTTATAATTACATATTAAAAAAAAAAAAAGAGAAAGATCCTGAAATGAATCTTCTTCTCCACATGCCCTTATGCCAATAGGGTGTTCAGCTTTCACTGATCCCATGTGCTCTCTTTGCTTGACGTCATTCTTTTATTTTTCTTAGTTTAAAATATTTATTTAAAAACTAATAAAAAAAATAAAATATAAGGAAATGCATTGATAGTGATTAATCAACTACTGGTTCTGTTATGTTTTTAATATTTAAAAAATTGCTGGTGGTGAAAGAAAGGGTGGCCCGTTAATCTGAACCGTTCGTTCAGAATGACATTTCTTTGGATTGGCCACAACTGGAAAATTTTGTTATTTTATTGTGAATTATATAAAAATATTTTTAAAATAAGGGCATTTTCGTGTTATGTTTGCAATTGTACATTTATCCATACAATTGCACTAATTGTTATTTGGACCTATTTCCAGACTATGAGATTCAATAGTCAGTGCAGTTATGCATATTGCATACTATGATATTGCAAGAACTCTTTTTTTTTTAAAAAAAAAAATTATTTTCAATTTTTGTTTCCTGATCAATTTGCAAGTTGGGGTTTGAAATGAAATATTATTACTAATAAGTAGTGGAAATATAAATTAGTCTATTGAGCTACTTTTTCATCAATTAAGTTTCTATTATGATTTTTTTTTTTTAAGTATGGAGGAGAGAGACTTGAACTCAAATATATTTCTAGTTAAAAAAAATGCACAAACATTATATTATATTATGAGTCATTCTGTTTTAGATTTTCATAAACATAAAAAATAGTTTGAAAATATGATCGATTGACACATGCACAACTCAACTTTAATAATTTAGGGATCAAAATAAAAATGAAAAGCTAAAAAAAGAAAATTACATTTCAGAGGGCCAAAATGTACTTAAAAAAAAAGTTTATAAATTTTATGTAAAATAAAAGAGAATTTTAAAATTTTGAGAGGACATTGTTCGTACAAAAAAAGGACCATATAATTCTGCTCTTATCTATTAAAATAAATAAATAAAATGAAATATAACTTAGCAAGCTAATAGCATAGTAATCTATCGATAGACACTTTAACATTGAAATTGGAAGTAATGTTTTGAATTCTAATAGTGCCAGTTCCTTTAGAAGTATTTATATATACCAGAATATTTAGTATATAATTTAACAATCATTAAGAAAAGTTTTTCTATTTTAGGCATCCTAAGCCAGTGTGTTAATTTCTTAATATTTCTTTAAGATGATTAGACCATTCCATACTAATCTAATCTATATAACATGTTCTAAAAACAAATTAATAAGAAAGAAAGTACAAAATGAGAGCTAAAATTGAAAATTGGAGATAAGTAATTAGATTGACCAAAGAGACTAAAAGTAGAAATAAAAGGGAAGATAAGAGAAGAGGAGCAGAAAAGGCAAAGGCAATGGATCACCACCACCACCTTCCAAAATACCTTTACAAGGAAACGTGCTACTTTTTTTGCAGGTGAGTCTCTCCAGAATAAGTATAGGGTAACCTCGACTAGCACAACCCAACTAACACCTATATATTGAAAAGATTATTATATCTATTTTTTTAAAAAAATAATTCTAACCTAACCTAATCTAATCAAATCATTCTTTTCCTAGCTTTGTTTAGTAAAAAACAGCAGGTTTCTTATATACAATAATAGAAATGATATTTACCTTCTTACATGTTGAAACCTTCCCCCAAATGGTAAGGCATAAAACCTTCACTTAATTGGCAATTTAATGCTTTAATTTCAATCACTAGCGATAAAAGAAACTAAGAAATGCAAAATTTATTAAGACTAGCCCCATCATGGACTAAACTTTCACAATTTCATTAGATATATTCATCCATATATCAAATTTTTATGGGATATAATATTTAAAATTCATGTCATATATTTTTTACATTATTTCCAATCATATATTAATATATTGAGAAATATCAATGATATTTCATGAAATATATTTATATCATCCAAATTTTATGAAAAATTAATGAAATATTAAGCAAGTATAATAATATTTCGAGAAATTTAAAAAAAATTAAAAATACAATTTAAATTGATTTAAAATTTCACGTGTTATTGCAAAGAATATTAGAAATTGATCAAAACTGATCAAATAATAAATATCATTATCAATGTATAACTTAGAATGATAGTGCTAATAAAATATTATCAAAATCTTTCAGTAGATAAAAATAAATAATTTTGAACCACACACAAATTTAATATGATATAAAAAATATTATTATAGTGTGATTAATTTATTTTTTATAATTTTATAAAATAATAATTATGCATATATTATATTAATTATAAGAAAATATATTATAATATTTAAATTAACTAATATGAACTTATCAAATTTATTTTTTGTATTATCATATTTGGTTTTCAATTATATACAAATTATATATATATGACTTTATAATTTTTGAGTATTTTATAAATATTTTTTTCATATTTTAATTTATAATTATTCTTCCTACTATTTCATAATATTTCTCAAAATTTTATTTAATATTTTCAAATTTAAATATTAATTTTTATTTAAATCGATATTAATACTTCAATTAATATTTTCATAATTTTGTAACGATATCCAGTCCCATACATATATTTCTGATACAAACTTGACAAATTCACACTCCGAAAGAAACATGATTTGCGAACCAATCTGCACATTTGTTGGCTTCCTGGAACATGCGAGAAATATCAATACTCTATTTTCTTCTTCAATAAATTCTAAACTCTCCAAATCATAGAGAACTGAACATTTGGCTCAAATTTCTGCGCTATAGAGAGTGTTTGGATAGGAAGCTAAACGCTATAAGCTGCGTTTTAGGAGGAAGTTAAGGAGTTTTGTAGTTTTTGAAGTGTTTGGGTAAAAAAAGAAAATTAGATTATTTTTAATATTTAACACAAATTTTAAAAGCTGGGAGGAGGAGTTTTATGACTAATGTCCGTTTTTAACAAAACTGATTATTTTAACAAAACGCTAGTTTTTATCCAAACACCCCCATAATAGCTTCTAACGCTACCTTCGAAACCGTCTCAAATTTTACTTGCCAGAAACCATGCCCCTATATCATGCTAAATCCTGTTAAACCCCTCGTAACAATCACTTTTCATTACGTCAAGTATAATTTCATTAAAAAGGCTAATTTTCTCTCTCTCTCTCTTTTTTAACATTCTCAATATGAAATTTCTCTGAGAATATCTTTCCAATTCCCAACCCAACACGTCAATATAGCCACTTTTTGTACAATGTGGAAATTGGAATAGCGCATGGAAAAAAAAATCTGGAAAAGAACAAAAGGGCTACTTTCTTAACTTTAAAAGAACAGTGCTTGGCTGCCATAAATTAACGCATTTCTTGGTCTTTCACTCGGCTTACAAGTCCCAATTCAATACCTACCTATCGATATCAGGACCCACTAAATAAATCTTTTTTTTTCCAATGTTTTTCTTTGTTATCTATTTTTGGTTCCTTGGTCAGATGACTCAGACCAGACGTACGCACCACACTTTCACATTGTTGGACAACAACGTTTGGATATCGTGTATTGCCCATTTACGCATTAATAGCATGTTAAAATAATTGCCGACTGTTTTTTTTAGTTTGATTTATTCAAATACTATTAATAACCTGTATCTATTTTATACCACTGCTTTAGAATAATTCCTTCCCAGTTCCCACAACCCAAATTCTATAACAGCTTTTTACAATTTAATTTATTTTCTTGAATTTTATATAATCACTGTGATATAATCGCAAGGGAATACGAACCCAAACTACAACCATAAAGGACACAAGAACAATCTGCCTAAAAAAAAAAAAAACTAAAGAAGCCATTGAAAAAGATGATTATGATCACAATTCAAAAACCCAAGCAAATAAAGGTAAAATAATTTAACAACAATGTATAATTCAGGAAAAATTATAATATACCACAATAACTCGAATCATAACTCGGCGTTAAAACTGTTTAAGTAATCATACAAGATGTAAATATTAATTTTTATTCTGACGTCTTTGTCATGTCTTGTCCATGGTCGATGTAACGGATCATGCTTGTGTTCCTCTATCCATATTAGTAAGTCATCCATCATAGCTGGCTAGGGTGGCCCAATTAGCATAGCAAGACCGACATGAAAAAAATGGCTTAACTACCTATTTACAAACGTTAATTTTAACCTTAACTTGAATTCAACAAACCAACCATGAAAACTTTATTTGGTAAATATGCCTTTTCTCTTCTTATTGAAGGACCCAAAAAAAAGCAAATTAATTAGGACAAAAATTCCCAAATCTATCCCCATGTAACAGTATTTCTGAGTTACAGAAAAAAAAATATCAAGTCGAATCTCAACTATGCAAATGTCACTTTTCATAAAAAGGAAAGGAAAAATAAGAACTGCTTTGGCTGCATAATTGATGAATAGGAGCATCTAGAAGTCCACTGTCTATATAATTTAGGGGATGCTATCAAGATTGACAAGATTCTGGACAAAACCAGATAATAACATGAGATAGTCAAACTAACGAGGGATCTACCTTACCATATTAGCAATCATGGAGAAGAAATCAGCATCGAATACAGATGCAGCTGGCTGAACTTTATATTGTTTCACTCATGCATTCCATTTAGCGAGGCCCCAAAACAAAGCTGCGCACCGCATCTGAAATGATAACCCTATATCTAAAGCTACAACTGCGACAAATGGCTTACAAGACCAGGAATCAAAACAATTATATTGATTATTATTATTATTATTAATATATAAGGTTGTGTATGTAAGCACACAATGTGCAGCAAGAATTGTAGTCAGCTATTTAAGAAATCAGAAAACAGCTATAAAAGAGCCAGATCCAAGTCTTAAATAATCCTGGAATTTTATTTTCTAACAACATTATATCCTTACATTTCTAACATTGAATTTGGAGAAAAAGAAGGGTGATCTGGGAACATGATGGTATTATGATTGGACATCTAATTTAAGATTGGCTTGACAAAGCACTATCGTTGTATGCATGTATAGGCTTTTCAACTCAAATGACAATATACACTACAAAAGATACAGAGATCCACAATGTGGGGAAAAAAAATGAATGAATTGGAATATGTATATCATAGTCCTTTTAGAATAAAAATTATACGTACGTATAATTGAAGAACCACCTCTCTGAAAGTAGATGAACAAGCACGTTATTGTCCTTGAGGTTCATGTGCAGGTTCAATGTCAACTTAATTAGTGTTTCAGTTGTTAGCCAAAATGAAAACCAGATGACTTGAAGGAGCTGCTTGAGAGATTTGGCAGCTTCAGAGTTGCAATGACACCAGCTGCAAGAGCACACACAGAAGCGAGGGCAAAGGCTGGTATATTGCCTCCACCAAACAGAGCATCCCATGGACCAGCACCAAGGGATATAATCATCTGAACAGACCAATAATATGCATAAAAAAAAATTTCATCATTAGAATAAAAGGAAAAAGATAAATGATAAGAAAATGAGTTGTACTGACTGTCACCAGCATAGTAGAAGGGTAAGAGGGCATCCATTTCCTAGACCATAAAAAAAAATGTTGATTTTCCCCCAAAGACAAGGAAACTAATCCTAGAAGTAAGATGCAATATGAAAAATTTCCAACATAACTGCTTGACTTTTTCAAAACAAAATGATCGTTGGAAGAAATATTATGAAAGGAATGCTTCCATTCAATATATGAATTGAATCCAGAAAAGGAGGGAGGAAAAATGGAGAAAAGGATTACAATGCAGTCATCTACCTGTGGAATAACTATTGCGAGATTCAGAACTCCTATAGCCAATCCTGTACAGCAGCAAAAGATATCAGGATTGATCTGCTTAAATCAGTAACAATATAAATTGAAGAGATCCTATATAAGTTAACTGCCATACAAACCTTGGCCGCCGCCTGCTTCAGCAGTCAACTCTGCTGTGACAGAAAATGGAACACTGTAGGTAATCTGCAATACACAAACAATTAATGCAGCTTTTGAGGGAACAAGCTGTAAAATATTGCAGTTATTTCAACAGAACTGATACGTACAGCAAGAGGAAAGCCAAGAAGAGTAAATACAACCAAGGCAGCTATCCTGATTGATGCACTTCCTCCAATTACATGTTCAATCCTTCCAGAATATTCACCAACAGATATCAAACTAATGATAGCAGTGACCGCCATAGAGGCAAATACAATGAAACTGCTCATTGCCCATACAAGTCTCGGGCCCATCTTCTGACACATTGGTTCAATCAAGAAGGAACTAATGCCTAGAACAACCTACAAAAGAAAAATTAAAAAAAGAAACAAAGAATTATTTAAAGGAAAGAAAAACATAACCATTGAGATCATATCCTTAATTTAAACAAGCCCCTTCAATAGATGCCATTCATGTTAACATGCTTTATTTTTTCATCATCTCAGCTTTTCCCATCCATTTTCTTTCAACCCATCTCAACTTCTATGTTCTTTATATATATTTTGTCCTTCTCCCCCCTTTAATTTTTTTCCTTTTAAAATCTTCAGATAGTGCACTAAATTCCTATTTTATTTTGTATCTGAATCAGTTTCCACTGTCCCCAAGCTCAGGAAGAGACATTTATATCAATTGTACTCATCTGTCTCTTTAAGTTAAAATTTTTCCAATTTTAGAATTCTTAAATGGCAGAACCTTTTTGCTTTCCTATTTCAAGCCTCTTCATAATATTGCTTTGATTATTCACATGTTGGAATTTGTAATTGAGTCTCTCCAGTGTTAACTAACTCAGAGGATGAGTTATATGAAAAGCAATAGAAGAAAAATAAAACAACTGATGCATCAGTTTTGAGTTCTTACTGAATTCAATAGCAAACCAAATGCACCATCTCTGACACCTTGATCATACAACTTCACTTCATCAGAGTTCCCTTTTGGATCTCCATGATAAACTTCTCTACCCATCCAATCAGTATCAAACAAAAAGAAAGGGAACCAGGACATCTACATGCAATGAAAATCAAGAAAAGGGTAAATAAAATGAAGAAAAAACAGTTCAGCTTAAACCTTTAGAGAACATTAACGGCAAGCACTATCAATAAACAGGTGATCACCCTAACTAATCAAGAACCATAGAATTCTGGAAACAATGGTACAATCAATCATGGATGGAGCCATGGATTGGCCAAGAGGAGCACTGGGCCCCCCTGAATTTTCATTATTTTTAGGGTATAGTGGTCCTTTCAGTGTCAAAGAAAAATACAGTCAATTATTTATATTAAATGATTGCTTTGGGTATTAACTAAGAAAGAAAAACCTACAAGTCACAAATCAGGACAAGTTTGGCGGAGGCTCTCAAACTCAAAAATAATTTTTTTTTTTAAGTATTTACTTTTTTATTATTTTGGGTGTAAATTTTAATTTTGATAGCCCAATAAAAAAATAAAAAAGTAAATACTAAAAAAAATTATAAGTCTCAAATCTTGCATTATAGAAAATATAATACATATTTAAAAAAATTAATAACTTTTTACATGCACCATATTATATTAGTCTTTCAAAAATTCTAAACCATAAAATATATATTTTGAGTACCAATTTAGTCAAAGTAAATAAAAAAAATTTAGTAGAATTTTATTGCAAGAAAAATTGACATAGAAAACTATAAGATTGAAATACAAAAACAGTTTTGTGATTTGTAATATTTGATAAATTTGGTTTCTATTTTATAATTTTTTTTTTTTTATTTCAATAGATTAAAATTGAAATTTATACTAAAAGCTTTGTTTGATTTCAACAATCTAATACTAAATTTATATGAAATTCAGAGATGTAAGTATATCATTTTATGAAATTTGTCTCTCTTTTTTTTCCTATTCTGATAGTTGATATTCAATTTTTCATGAAATTTAATCTTTTATATTCATTTTTAAAAGGGATATATATTTTTTTTTATTGGGCATTTTATGAGTTGGGTCACCCTAATTAAAATTCCTGCATCCTCACTGGAGTCAATGAAAAGCTTACCCAAGTAAAAGCCATAACAAGAAGCACAGAATGCATTCCAGGGGGCAAATGCCGTAAACTTGTCAATAAATTAACTAATACTGCTCCAGGTCCATCACCAAAACTTTCACTTTGATCGTCATTTGAGTTGGAAATGGCATGCTTTCGATTCATATTGGGTTCAGTGCTCTTATTGATGTTATCCCCATTGGAATTGCTGAGAACTGGCATGTCAGACTTAGATTTTGAAAGTTCAAGACCATTATCATCTAACAATGGAGCTGAATCTGATAAACGTTGGGGCTGATTTTTAATAAGTGGAACCTCATCCGCAAAATATAGAGTCACAAGAGTGCAAAAAGTCAGGAAGACCTGCACATATGCCAACAAATTATTGGACTCGAATAAAATAATAGAAATTTCGGTGCCAGCAGGCAGTAGAAAACTCCCAAAATGCTAAAGATGCAATCTCAACTGGTTACAAATTGAAACATGATCAAAAGTTGAACAAAAGGAAGTTACTGGAGCCACCTTCACAGAGCACCCATAAATAAATGCACATACAATCGAATGACAATCACTTATCATTGGAAGAGATATGGTAATTCAAGGCCAAGCATATACTTGGAAAAATATAATCCTAAATTCCTAATCATTCTTCTCTTTAACAAACAAGTCCTGCACATGCTCCTTGCATCTTAGCTGGCTTTCTCCTTCTCTTTCTGTAATTTTTTAGTTTAATCAATTTGTTACATTTTACTTTATATACTCTCTCTCTCTAAGTTCCTCACAACTATTCTCTCTCTATGTCGCTCGCAAGTCGCAACTATTTCTATTCTCTTAAGAGAATGTAAATCTTAACTGTTCCTTATTTCCTAGGACCAACAGTATGTTCTCCAATCTCATCATTTTCCTCTTTCAGCCAAACCTTAAATCCAGTTTCAAGCAATCTTTTCATTCAACCTTCTTATCCTTGTCTACATTTATTTTTGCAAATTTATATCCTTTTACTATAGTCATGTAGGTAATTCTGCAACCAAGTTGTTAAGATATCAACTTCAAGGAGACTAATTCAGAACCTCAAAAAAAAATAATAAACCCAGGACCTTGGTAACTCATGCAGGATGAAGTTACATCACATTACTTTTCTTCAACCAAAAAACTGGCTGTGAGCACAAAAGATTCTGCATCCAACAGTAGAATGAAATCCCAATAAGAACTGATTCTTGAATTTGTGCATTCTTTTGCTCTCATAGATTTTGGGGAGTGCAGTCCTACAAGAACTCTCTAGCTCTTGCCCACTGAAATCATATATACATTGATTTAAAACAGAAACAAATTTTCAGATTCCCAAAACCCTTTTTGAAGGACCTTATATATGTCTATTCCAGGAAAAACTCATTACTTAAGCCTCACTACTGTAATTAAACAGAGAAATAATAGCATAAAAGCATTGAACCAAAGCTAAATGCAATAGAACTCACAACTGCAACAAGAAATGCCGCTTTCAGATTTCCACAAGCTTCACAACATGCTTTATTCATCAAGAAAGGAAACCATCTGCTTAGCAAGAGTAACATCAAATGAACCAATTAATCCAATATCTTTGTGTAGAAATTGAATAATGACAACATAGTAATGATAAAATGTCTTAATAGAAAAATGGAGCACTCAGGTCATGTAAAATTCAAGGTTTCTTCAGGTTTAGATAGATAATGATGGTAAACAGTTCAGTGAAAGCAAACACCACAAAAAGTTGCACAAGCAAGTCTGCGGAACCATTCACTACCACAAGTCATTTTAAAAAGTTTTACCTGTTCCAACTCCCACTAGCACCAGCAGAAAATCCTAAAATGTTTCCAACAGCCATCCATGAGCAAAATACAGCATTTGCTAAATTGCGTTGATCAGGACCTACATTACAATAAAAATACATCTTAACAAGTTTTACATCAGCATGCATGTTGTAGTACTAAAAATCCAAGATTAATCCTTCATTTTGGAAGAGGTGAAAATATGGGGAGAGAAATGGTGAGGGAAATATGAGAATATTCTCACTTCCCCTTGTTTGGAAAGCAGGTGAAAATGAAAGGATGCCAAGGTAAGAATTGGGGGAATTTTCTCTTTTGGTGGCCAGCCAAAATTTGGGTTGAAAATCATTGCTTTTACAAATTTACCCTATAATTGAATTCTCCATGAAAAAATGTAAAGGATATTAAAGTAACTTTAATCAATAAGAAAAATTCTTCTCATTTCTCTTCCCCCCTTGTTCCTCACTTCCCAAGCGAGAGAGGAGAAAATTGTTTTCTCTCTCTTCACTTTCTCCCCCCTTATTGTCTCTCCTCTTAAAGAAACAAAACATTCAGTTAGCAAAATACTGCTAATTCTACAATAAGAAGAATAAGAAAAATAAAATTAGAAAAACAATAATGCACCTGATAAGTCAGCAAGAAGGGCACGAGCTGGTCCCTACAAATATTAAAAGACTCATTATTCTCTTGGATACAAAAATAATACCATTGCAATCAATATCACTGCTTTTCATACAGCAGTTAAGGAAAAGGCACAGCACGCTCACCTGCACTGTATTGTTAGCAAGATCCAGCAACCAGAACCCAATAACAAAAACAAAAGCTGCCCTTGTTCGAGTGCCTTTGAATGTACTGCATTTCCATAGATGAGATGGTAAGTCTTAAATCCATGTTTGTGGAACAATGAATGAAGAGAGGGAACAAGAACCTGCAATGCTCTTTTGTATCCCCTAATATATATCCAATGTCTGCAGAAAATCCGATTATTATCACCTAAAGTACAACACTTAGTTTAGCTGATATAAAATAAAGTATGCAATAATACACACTAAAATTAAATTTCCGGTTTATCAATACTTACAGCAACTGAGATCATAAGAGATCCAGCAAGAATGAAAGGCCGTCTTCTTCCAAATTTTGAAGAGCACTTATCACTCCAAATACCAACACAAGGTTGAACCTAAACATAAGAAAGATAATTACCAGAACTCCAACTTTAAATAATAGTAGAGTAAAACTATATTACTTCATCACATGCAAACTAAGAAAACACAGTACAATGGATTGCCTGCTTACTACAGCTAGATGCCGAAAGTGCTTGCAGCAAAGTTGCAAAATATATCAGTTACCATCTGATTTCTTGTGGCAAAAGGAAGAAAAGGCAATAGAGGTCAATATTGAAATGAAGGTATAATCAACTAATCAGATTAGCATTTTATTTTAGGGTAATCAGGAAGGACCATTATCTAGTACAGTATTATGGAATATGTCTTGGACTTGCAACCAAGAGTCTGCAGGCTCAAACTGAGTAATGTTACTACCGAAGAACCTACTTCTAAAAGACCATAACTAGGTAATACAGTTTCTTTTTTTTTTTCAGGACAATAAAAACAAAAATGAATGGAAAGTTGCCCCTGCTCCGACCAACTTATTAATGTAAATTCGGTAAAGGCATATGTAAGTAGTCCAGCAATAAAATTCATCAAATTAAAGTGACTGATAATCAGATATGTTTGTAAGCCATAAAAATTCCAAGACGATGTAACTTATCACGGATTCAGATAGGCACTCAGTGCATCACTGTAGATCTTAAGTTCATAAAGAAATTAACTCAAAATGTTAAAATTCAGGCAAATTAGTCAAAAAGTAGAGGGGAAAGAAAGATGATTAAGCATCACCTACCACAAGGCCTGTTATAGGACCACAGAGCCAAATAAATGAGGAAAAGGCATGTTCTATACCAAGTGTCTGCAACAATCAGTTAAAATTAAGAAGAATTAGTTAAAATTAAAAAAAAAAAAAACCTCAAATATTAGACACGATCATAATAAATACATAAAACTAAACTCAATGATAACAGTTGATTTCATATTTGCAAATGCATAAACTGAACGAAATTAAAGATTTAAAGCATATATGACTCATTTTTTTCAGAATTCAATTGATAAAAGCCAGCTACCTAACCTGAATTAAGCACGCATATTCATAAATCATAGCTTACACGGTTTTAGGATTGCAAAACGATTTTCACTTGCCTGTATATAAGGAGTTAGGAGAGAGAGCTGCAAGGCCCAACCGAATTGAACGCCGGCGGCGACCGTACAACTAAGAATGAGAATGATCAAGCTATAATGTTTAGATCTGGAAGCGATCGGGGACGAGAAATTGGAGTCACTATTAGGGATCTGCGAACTAGAATTCAAAGATGAAGAAGAGGAAGATGATTCTAATCGGATCCGATGGTGATACTGCTCTTCTACACCGACCATTTCCACCTCCACTTCCTTCTTCAGGTTCCTGTACGGAACCCGAATCGATACTGTGTCCATTCTCCAAAGAAATGCCTAAAACTCGTTTACAATCTCCACAATTGCCTTCTGTAATTTAAAAAGTGAAGAAGAAGATGTTAAGAGTATACACTGTAGATCTGATTATAGGAGAAGATTAGTGATTAGAGAGAAGAAGAGAATTTTTCAGGGGAAATAAAATGGGTCAAATTCGCGCGGTTGAGAGAGTCTATGAGTCTAACGATGAGATTCCGGCAATCAATAGCATTATTCGGTGCGCTGCGGCTGCAACAAGAGTCCTGTTTACGTACTTTTCGAGGGACCCAATTGAGTCATTCTCAGACAAGGCAATCAGCAACATCGACTTAAAGTGGGGACTTGAAAATTGGGTAATCAGAACCGTTAATGAGAATTGGATCTGGGACTGGGGCCGTTCAAATCGTGAGTTATTATTTATTATTTTTCTACAAAGAGATGATTACGTCACGCCCACCAACGCGGTATATTGGCTATGGAGTCAATGGCACGTACCGTTCAGACTTTGGACTATATAAAATCGAGATCAGCAAATGATCTAAGGACACAGCAAACTGAACTGAAATAAAATCTCTCTTTTTTTTGTTGCACCGCTGAACATTCCATGTGGGCTTTAGCCTGAATACTCCAATTAAGCGAAGAAATAATTCTATTTTCTTCATTTGCTGGCAGACTAATCCCTGTCCCTTGCAAATTTACACACAACTACTAAATTTTGATTGAGCTTTTGTTAACAGAAAACAGTGAAATGTTTTACAGGAAGGAAGATGTGATAATAGATGATAGAAAAATGAAAGATGGCAATTGAAGCATAGTAATATTTATTGCATTTTCGTAAAAGTTTTTGCTCCTGCAATGCACATTGATGACTTCATCATCAAAACATTACCAGATTATATTTTAGCAGTGAATCCTTAACTGAACATAGCTAGAACTGTGGCTTACTCTTCAGTCCTCGTCAAAAAGCATATCCCAATTAAAACAAAATTAAAAACAAGGCCATATTCCCGTTGCTTTATGTAATTGCCAATTTTTCCCTCCGAAAGGAAAAATCAGAAATAGGCAACAGATGCACATAGAAGGAACACCAGAGGTTAATATTCCAGAGATTAACAAAGTCACAACCCCAGAACAATAATGCCATTAAGCCCATCATGCTGTACTGACATGGAAAGATAATGAGGCTCTTAAACATTACACAAAATAATGGTGCAGACTAATTATTTCCCTTGGATTAACCAGTAAGTACTATCGTTAACATCGGCCCAAATTTAGTGGTTAGGCTCAATACCTATTGTTTGACTTGAATTTGAAACAAACTCGTGTCAATATATCCAGATATATAATAATAATAATAATAGACCGGATGTATATAATGAACTCAACTCTCTTGTAAACCGCCAAAATAGATTAAATTTATTATTATTATTATTATTATTATTATTACAATGATATTCTATAAGTAGTCTATTTGTAAAATTATTATATATCTTTTATCACTCACATTACTAAAACGCTAGTGTTGCACCAAATTTATATGATCACCCTTCTATTATAATTGACTATTCCTTGCAACCTAAATATCCACTCCTTTGATTGACTGCTTCTTGCAACTTATTTATTATACTCCAAAACGAAAGTTGACATTATCGATCACATTTATACCGAAAAGTCAAACGAAAGTTAAAAACACTGACCATCTATATGTCAAGTTATAGATTATTCCGTAAAGTCAAGTTACTTTTCTTATGGTAATCCCTAATTAACAGTTGATGACGCATTGACACCTATATACCACAAATTACATCAAAGTTGATGGCACATTGAAACCTATATACCATAAATTATGATAATTAATTGTACTAATAACCTATATACAAAAAAAAAATCAGGTTACTTCGAAAAGTCATGTTATTTTTCTTGCATAGATTCCTAATTGACAATTAGCTGTGCTTTAATGCCTATATACCATAGATTAGGTTAATTAATTAATTCAGTATTGATAGAACTGAAACAAAGGATCTCTAATTAAAACAATCTATATGTATTAGTTCTAATTAATCTGCTTAGGTTAATTTTAGGGCTAACAAAAATAATCTAAAGGTATTAATTCTAATTAATCTGCTTAAATTAATTTTAGGGCTAACAACTATACAGTACAAAATCATCTACTACTTACACTCTATGTAGGATATACAGTATCAATCGAAATTGAACACATACACTTCATTGTTGAACACCCCGACTACCCAAATCAGCAGCAACTTTGGCTGCTCGATTCAATGCATCTGACATCCAAAGAGCTCCCTTGGAAAAGTAGCTACTGTTTACAACAGTGTTTGCTGCTGCAGCAGCTGTTCTTCCTGTTGCTGATACTGCTGATTTGGTCAAATCGGAAACATGGTATTTCTGATCCACAGCTTTAACTGCTTCCATGCCTGCAAAAATCTTATCAGCAAGGCCAATTCTTTCAGTCAGCTCAGCAACCTTAGCTGCAGCAGTTGCAGAAACTTGATGAGACTCATCAAAAGTTTTTGCCTTGTGTAATGCATCTTTTCCCAGCACAAATCCCTTGGCCAGCATGGTTTTGACCACATCCTGAGCCATAGTCACTGCTTCTTAGCTGCATTAGGAACATGTTGACTTCTTTGTGGGGGCAGCTACAGAATGAAATATTAACTTACTTAAGAATGCTTCATAATAACAAATCTACTAGTAGATCATAGTATGAGCACAACATAAACATAGAACACATACAGTTGATTCATTTTCATCTCCAACCCTTGATGAATGCCTGTTCCAAAAATCAAATTCGTCTACATAGTGCCCCCAGCGTGTTATGCATACACATTGGTCCAAAACTGTAGCACCCTAGGATCATTAACAGAAGGCAACATGAAAATAAAACATACACAATCAATATTTCATGCAGTCTACACGAGTACAAATAGGGCAAACAAAAATCAAACTAGAATTGGACCTGCACATTTTGATGGAAAAACTAATAAACTGCAAAGAGCACTACAATATTAAACCCATATAAAATGGAAACATACACTTTTTATGAATACACAGAGAACCTGTGATGCTACAAGAAAACGATCCATTAGGAAGGCAACACGTGATGGGAGTAAGAGCCAGATGGTATCCACAGAGGCATCAACAGATAGTCTCCACATTACTCGTTAAGTTAAGCTTAATTAATAGCCCTAAATTTCTAAATTCTGACAAAGGAGACAACAAAAAGAGAAGTACATGCGATGTTCATACCATATGCAACGCTACAGGTGTTACCAGCATCATTAGAGGCATAATAATTTGACTATCATCATTGCAATTATCACTACTAATGGAATGACTTCTACATCTAAATTCTCGAAACTGATTTTTTCCAGAGAAGTGCACCACATAAGAAAAAAGAGAAATTTTGGGTCAATTCAGAATTTATTGAAGAGAGAAAAAGAAAATTCATCCTAAAGTTTATCACTATAATAACAGCTTATGCAAAATCACTGTCTCATTATCAAAAAAATCTTTTGCATGTTATATACAACTAGAAAGACAGCAGGAATACACATAATAATTCTCATGGGTTTATTCATGTAACATTCAACTAAACCAACCAAACTTGTTTGAAATGGAAACAACACAAAATCCAATAATATGTAATAGTTATTGGGAGAACACTCACACTGAGTAAGACAGCAGTTTCTTGACCATATGCATCTTTGAATGTCACATATGCCGTACACGTATATTCACCAGACCCGTTTCATCCATACACAAGAATTTTTCCTGTATCAAAAAATTGTAAGCTTAATATTAAGGGTTAAAAAAAGTAGACATACCTAACAATTTCAACATGCTCAATTGCACCAGAGAAGGAGAAGAAATCATAAAGATCCTTCTCAGTAACTTTGGGAGAAAGGCCTGTAACTTCTACAATATACCCATCTTGACTCATGATCCTAATACCTGAAGGAACGAAAACTAGAAATCATGATCTCAACTCTACCTAGACAAGTTACATACACACATATTGTAAACCGAATCGAAAAACAATTGACAAATTGATTCACCTGAACAGAAAATTTCACTGATCTGGCGATGAAAATCTATTACACCTAAATTCATCAAAAACTAACCCTAAATACAGGTGCTATCACTTAATTCAAATGAAATTCACCAAATGATTCGATTATAAAAAATTAAGGAAAAATTAGTAGAATTCAGTTACCTGTTTTGGAACAGAGGAAAGAGAAATTGATGATCGAGCGAGGGCTTTGGATTGAAATGCAGGAGAATGAGAATGTTCCAGATAAAGCAGATTTTGACTGTTGAATATAGTTACTCAGGTTATGTGGCAGTTATGCCACACTTGCATTCGGGTTTTGGGCTTTTTACCTGCTCTATAACCGAAGGACCTGGTCCACTTGCAAATGGCTTACCCGAGTGGCTGGCTTATGTCTACGGACTGCAATCTAGAACTGTAGATTGGGTTTCCTGCTGGCCAAGTCCGAATTTTTCAGTCCAAAGTTCTGAGCTGAGTTTTACAAGAATGATATATAATAATGTATATAAACATGGTGTTTTTTAAAACGATAGGGAGGATCAAAATTAATAGTATTTCAACTTTATTATCCATTAATAAAATATTTTTTCTTTTCATTCCCCAAAAAAAAAATTTCATTTTTTAACTTAGAAAACAAAATAATGTGATAATAAATTCATGCTGAAATTCCTTTTGCTTAAAAAATTTAATATCAGCTTATCATAATTTTATATAAATGGATCAACTTGAATTTCGCCTCAAATTTCATTATGAATATTGAAAAAAAATATTCAAGTTGAGCTTGGCCAAAATAATTTAGGTTTAACTTAGCCTTACCTCTAGCTGGACTATACACTCTTAGTTGTTAACTTTTATTGAGAGAAATTTTATTTATTTACTAATTGATATGAATTTCTGAAAATGAATCAAATTATTTATAAACTAAATTTAATTTAATTAGCTCAAATTTAATTGTGATTTCAAGTATTATATTACGCGATTCGGGTAACTTGTAAATCTATTTAAATATTAAAATTTTATATAATTTTATAATATATGATAATTTACTAATTGGATTTCGAGTATAAATTAGTTCATTTACTTGTGTTTTTTAATGATAACCAAGACTAATTAAGTTGAGCTGATCTCGAGTATTTATTAGAGTAGTAATCAGCTTTTATGTTGTATTCAGCTTTTAAAAGTGAAAACTCCATCAAGTTGAAATTGAGTTCTAAGTTTGGAATTTCAAGTTTGCTAATCAACTCTTTTTGTTTGAACTTTGAAACTCGGTTGGCTCAATTAACTCGAACTCGAGTTGTTAAAACTATTGAAGCTAAATTTGACTAAAACCTTTTCATCTGGCTTTTTTTAATCTTCCCCACTATAAAACACCAAAACAAAGGAACCTTCGTTATTATCTTTCCCTATGAACAAATAAATTTCAGAGACTTTTACAGGAAAAAGGTTTAAAAAAAAATGCATAAATGCATAATTGAAACAATCCATGCAAGATCTGATATCCTTGAAATCTTTGAAAGTTTTCTTGGATCCTTCGGTTGATTGATCGAGTGAAACACCCTGGCCGGAAATAACTTCTTCTTCTTCCTGAAGTTGGCTCGCTTGTGGTACGGATCCCAATAAGGGCTCAGGTGGCTAGGCACCCAACCCAAAAAAAAAAATTATTAAGTTATAGATAAATTTTTATTTAATTTATTTAAATTTAATTTTTTATATAAAATTATTTATCGATTTAATTTAAATTAATTAAAAATATTATTAACTTATAAAAAAAAATTTACTAGACAATTTAAACATTATTTTTTAAAAAAAATTAATTTTTAATTCATTAAAAATTATTTTTATGATTCTGTCTCTCCACTTATCTTTATTTCTAAAGAATTTAGGCGTTGAATTTTATTTATTCGTTTTTAATTATATTTATTGTTGTTTTGCAGTTGGATCATTTACCGTAAATGGCTAAAATAGCTCCATCTGTACTAGCAACTCTGCTCTCACGGCAATGATAGCAGATGAGGTGAGAACATAATAAGTATTATATTGTAATTGGACATCAAATTCAATATTTTGCTAGGGAGAGACTTTATCTTTTATCCAATGTGAGCATTTGTCTTGCCATGTGTTTGACTATTTGCAATGCTTGCTGAGATTATCCGTTTTCAGCGTAAACTAGTGTCGCACCTAGTGATACAGAAAACATGAAATTCACTTTTCGGGAGTTTTCTTCTGAATCAGCAATTCAGAACTAGCATAGTCTTTTTGGTGGTTCAATAATTAGACTGACCTACTTAGACTGCTCACCCTGAATAGCTGTTGGACTTGATGTGTTCTATTAAGTAGCATTTTAGATTTGTTGTATATGGCTTATACCGAAATAAAGGGACAGATGCTAAAGCGGAGCGGAGAGACAACATCTGTCCAATCGGGAAATATTCTAATTGTGTGCCGATTCGATTAGTGGGTTGGGGGTGCGGGGGCAACACCCCCGCGGTATGGTACAGGGTAATTATGTAAATATACCATGAGTTATATATATATAATGTATTTGTAACCCTAGATTACTTATCTCTCTGAATAATAATAATTCAGCCGCTCTGCTCCCGAGGACATAGACACATTGCCGAACCTCGTTAATTCTTGTGTTCTTTATCTTATTGTTCTGCTTAATCATTTTTATTCTTGTGTTTCTATAGCCTGTTTCTCAATAAGATTAAAGTTGATCTTGATCAATGCAAAGATAATGTTCCTTGTACTCTGTTGTGATAAAAAAAAAAGTGACTCAATTGAGCCTTGATCTAAAGCAAATTGGGGTTGGATCAATTTCCTCCATATAAGAATGCTGAAAAATAATGCTCCTTCATATTTCGGCTTCTCTCCTGTGAACTTAGTTTGATATTCTGGATTAACAAGTGATAATTGCCCCTCTGATTTTCAGGTTGCAAATATGATAAGGTTTCTAGTAGATAGCTATAACAAGCCAGTTCCTGCTTATGATCCTGCACAGGATTCAGTTATTTCACGAATGAAGAACCTCTTCCCAGCTGAATCAGTGGCATTTGGGAGACGCTAAACACAGATAGGGATTTAATGCTGAAACAAATAGAATTACTGGAAACAAAAGAATCAAATTCAGTGGCATCCTTATGTGGCGGTTGGTAACTAGAATGCAAGAGTTGTTAAGGTTTTAGGTCAAACAATATACGATTACTTGAAGCATTACATCCTAGGTATCTAATTTGGAATACCTAGCATGCTGCCTCCAGCTAGCATATATATAGGTTTACACTAGGGTTAAATCAGTTAATGGACTCTTACCCATTAGGCCCACTACAAAGGTCCATTATCTATTAGGGCTTATATTATAACATATGTTAGGATTATTTAATATACCCAACAATCTCCTCCTATATTCTACATATAGCACTTTTCAATAGATAGATAATATAATGTTCAAAACAAAATATTGAATCATTATATCATAAAAAGATTCATTACTCAAAATATAAATTCTTTAAACACACTATCAATTTTAGAAACAAACTAAATTGATGCAAATAAATTAAATATATTTGAATAATAAGTATACCAATATAGAGTTTTAGAATTTAACTAAACTCAATCAACATGGGTATTCTCATTTGCAAGTGAACTATTTATTCAACTGAAAGAAAATAATAGTCTCCCACAGTCCAGTTAAAATGGGCATTTTCAATTATAAGTAAACTATTTATTCAACTAAAAAAAATATAATAGTCCCCCACAGTCCAGAGCTATAGAGGAATTATTCATCAAGTAGATCATTCTCATCAGAAGTCCAATTCTACTCTGCTTCTTTATTTTTGCTATTTCCTGTAAGTTATCAAATATGAATTTCATATGAATTCAAACATTTGTATCCATTTAGAAAACTTGTCTTTACATTCATTTGATGCACAACATAGTGTTCAATAGATGCCAATGCAAGAAGAATTCTAATCGTAGTCAAATGACAGACCGGTGAGTATACATCGAAATAATCTATGTCATAGACTTGAGTATA
>CANXYC011385708.1:0-18158 GCA_948193065.1 Aleurites moluccanus
TTAGTATATTATGTATACTCAAATTTCGAAAGTATTGTAAATAATGTATTTAGTAAAAGTTTCTTGGTACTGTATTTAGTTGGCATGTATTTTATTTTTGTGTTTGATGCATTGTGTTATATAAAGTGCTTGGAGTATAAGTTAATATTGATATATAGTTGTTCATATTTAAGTTTGTGATGTATTTTGAGTTGTATATGAGTTTGAGATATTGTGGAGATCCAGAGGGATCCTGATTACTTGAGATGTATGTGATTATATATTGAAGTGTTTATATTGTGATTTTAGCAGCAGGGCATGCTTCTTATACAAAGGAGATGCTGCCCGATTTTTCTTAAATTGCTTAAGCTATTTTAAGCTTAATTGTGTGTGCATGCCATATAGTATAGTGTTATGGGTTCTTTGCGGTATTGGTAGCATAAGCATCACTCGTACCCTAGGACCGTCATGGCTCCCAAGTTGGGCTGTGACAATAATCATTTAACAGATGCTCTATGAAAGCTTAGGATGAGACATACAAATAATATCATCTAAGTTGATTTTAATGTTTCCACTAATATGAATTATTGTGCCAAGTTCGGTGTGCTCCACTGCTCTATACTAACTCCATTTAGTCATGGACGTCGTGGTAGGCTGTGCAATACATTTTTAAAAGGGTTAAGATTTAAGATGAAGCTATGAAATTTCATTGTGTGACAAGAGTTGGTATATTATTATCTTATTACATGACCCCATAACCTAGTATTCAGCTCCTCCAAATAATAGTCGTAATGATTGGTAGGCTTCAAATTTTCCTCTCTTTAGACATTTGAACTTCAGAGTTCGTAACACCTCTCACCAAATTAATACTTCTTTCATAAGCTGATTTGTATAAGGTATAGTCTCGGTTAGAATATGTATAACATATAATCTCAGTTAGACTATGTATAAGCAATAAGTGCCCATCGAGCATAATATAATTCGATATCAACTAGTCAATGCATACGCCCAATAAATCGAATATACATTTCTCATGTCATTTTAAGCCAACACCCAACTCCACAAAATATGGTCACCAACGCCTAGGTCACAATAAGGGAATCATTAAACTTTGTTACTGCGGACATTTACTGTGCTCAATTGTTCATGGCAAATTTTTTTGTCCATATCCCCACGATTTAAAATATTAATTTTGTTTATACACACACAATGAAAATCTACATCTCATGGATGCTCCATTATAAATGTATATAAGCATACTTGAAAGTATAACAACTAAAACTTTCATATTTATGAAAATACTATGATTTGTTAATCAGTCAGTAGTTGAGTAGATTTTCTACGGATATGGGTAAATCACACTTGTGATCACCAAATTTTGCAAATAATTCTAATGTGATCACCAAATAGAAAAATTCTTTTAAACTAATCATTAAATTTTAAAATTTTTCACCGACTGATGATCGGGTCAGATCGAAACACATGTCGTTGACGTGGCAGTTTTAGTCAGCAAAAAGTGTCGACTAGGATGTCATGAGTTTTGATCCTGCCACTTTTTTGCTCGATGATTATACTGTAAAAAAAATTTAAAGTTTAGTAATTAGTCTGAATTTTTTTTTCGTTTGGTGATCACATTAAAATTATTGGTAAAATTTAATGATTACGAGTGTAAATTACCCACATTCAGGTAATGCACTGATGTTAATTTCTATATACTTTTATAAGTATTGATTAAAAGTTAATAATATATTGATATATTTATTCTTTTTTAATTGATTCATAGGTAATAAACTTAACTCATATTTTTTTTATATTAATATTTTAAATTATTAAAAATGAAATTTAAATTTATTAATAATTGTTTGCTTATATTAAAATATTTTTAAAAAATTATAAATTAAATAAAAAATACAACTAAAATTCGCGAGGTAATATTAAATATTTTTTTAATAATATAAAATACAGCATTGATAGAGTGCAGAGTATTCCAAATCACTTTGATGAGTTGGCATACAAATTCGGTAAATAATTTTCTAGTAATTTTTCATAGGAGCGTTCTAAATTCGAAATTATAGTTGTTAATTTTTCAAATTGAACTAAATATAAAATTGAACTGAATTAGTTTGACTTTTAAAATAGTTTGGGATAAATAATTTAAAACTCTTTAAAAGGATATTATTGTTGTAATCAAATTATTTTATTAATTTATCTTTTCTTTTTAAAAAAAATCAATTAAAATATCATAGTACTAATAAATAGTAATAACATCTTTTTATATTAGTCTAACCAAATAAATTCTGAAAAAAGGAATCTTATATTTTGTTCCAAAATTAAAAGTGTTGACGCTAAAATGTGATATTAAACTAATACAATAGTAATTATTTTAGGTTTAGGAACTATTCTTATATTGTTTTTTCAAAATAATCAAAAAACTTTTTTTCTTGAATATTAAGAAAAAAAAATCAATCATAAATTTATTACTCATAAAAATATACACTTATTGTTAAATTATATCTCGATACGCAAAACATTCTGAATTAAGAAAATTAAAATTTAGAAAATATATTTCACACATTCATATATATAAATATAAATAATACACCGTTTAATTTAGTTTATTTTAAATAAAAAACTGAATTCAAACTATAAATTAAGATTTACAAAAATTATAAAATAAATTATTATTTATCAATAATCAAACTCAATTAAACTCAATTAAACTGAATAAATTCAATTTAATTTAGTTGAATTTTGCAGTTTACATGGGATAGTTAACACATTAAATTTTTGGGGTCTTTAAAAATTGAGGCAACAATAAATAAACCAATGAGATTGAAATGTTATTAGTAAGTGAAAAATATATTGAAGAAATATTTATAAGAATTCGTTTAGGGACAAGAATTGGAATTGAAATTGAGAATTTCAATTTCAATTCTAATTCTCTAGAAATAGAATTCTGTTGAAATTGTAATTTTAACGTTTGATTCACACAAAAAATAAGAATTAAAATTGAAATTAAATAAAAAATTAGTGACAATGAAATTGTTTATTTGAGTTGGAAGTGGTGGTGGACCATCGACAGTGATGGTGGGGTGGTAATGGATCGCCGGCGATGGGGGTGGGGCGAGTCATCGTCGCTGACGGTGATGGTCTGGCGAACCATCATCGTCAGTCATGACCATCGGCGATGACGGGCCACCGTCGTCAACGATGACTTTGGAGATGGAGCTAGCGGTGGTGGTGGTGGGAGTGGCAGTGGGAGAGAGAATTATTGTGGTGATTATGAAATTGTAATTCTTATAAATTGAGAATGAAATTGTAAAATTGATTTTTTTAATTATATTACAATTCTATGGAATTATAGTTGGAATTTCAATTCTAATTCTAGATAGCTGTCAAACAATGGAATTTCAATTCCAATTCCAATTATAACTCCAATTTCAGACTTTTCAAATGGACATTGTAAATAATATTATTCAGTTTTTACAGTATAATACATATGAGTATGATTTATAAATGAGTAATTATTTTTTTTCTTCTGTAAAATAATTTAATATATTAAATTTTTCTTAATTTTTTAAAAATACACTAACACTCATTTGACGAATATCCCGTTCTAATAATATCCTTCTTAAATTAATATTTTTAAAATAAAAATAAAAATATTTTAATTTATTTTTTATTTTTAAATTTATCAAATAATATGAAAATGAATTTTTTAATTCAAAAAAATATTGTTTGAAGCAAAAATAGAATATAAGTAATTAAAAATAAATGATGATAATATTTTTATCTTTTTCTTATTCTTATTGACCATTTTAGAATTGACTAAATAAAAAATTATACGGAAGGATTAATAATATGATGATATGTTCGTCAAGAGGAGTTAATGTATTTTTAAAACATTAGAAATATTTAATATATTAAATTATGTATATTTTAAAATATCAAAAATATTTAATATATTAAATTATTTTACATAAAAAAATAATAATTAATCCTGTATAAACTTATCTAATATGTTATTTACAATAATCATAATTTAATTCTATTACATGCACCCGTTAGTTAAGTTAATTTTTTCTTACCATAAAGACCCAAAAAACAAGGTGCTTCTAAAATTAAGGAATAAAAAATAGTAACTAAAAGAAGACCATAAATTTAACACCAAAAACAGCTCAGTTAATATGTTTCAAAGCGTAATTCTTGTCCAGTTATTAATGCGATAAATGTGTGGGGAGTTATTAGAGAAACTTTAACTCTCTCTCTCTCTCTTTCCCTTTTCTTTTGCATTTCATTCCCTCGAGGAGTTTCAATTCAGACTTGAAACTCAACAGGGAATGTTCCTTTTCTAATTCTAAACCTTCATGTTTCATTTGTAAGTGCAATTGGATCTTTTTATTTAATCTCTTTTTCTTGTTTTTGTCTTTATGCTTTATAAGCGGGAATTTAAAATATAATGGGAATAGGAGTGGTATTAATTTATGGACTAGATTTTTATTTTTTTACAAAAAGAATACTTTTGTAGAATATTGCTCGTTAATATAATTTTGTAATATAGTGTGACAGGAATAGAAGAAAATGATAAAGTTTGTGCTTCTGATTTCCTTGTTGATCCATACAACTTCAGCAGCGCTGAAACCCCCAGCAGTCAACAAGAAATGGCTAACTCTAAATGGTAATTATTCAATATATTGAATTAGATTTTAATCAATTAATTAAACATGATATTAATTACGATCATTGTATCAATGTTATATATGCATGATGCAGGGAATCCGCCTGCTGTGGTTGCTCGCGGTGGCCTTTCAGGGGTTTTCCCTGAATCCAGTACCTACGCACTTCAGATGACACAATCCAGCATACCTGATGTGGTTATGCTGTGCAATTTGCAATTAACAAAAGACGGCACTGGAATTTGCCAACCCGATGTTAAAATTGACAATACAACAAATGTGGATTTAGTCTTCCCTGACAAATCAAAAACCTACAAGGTAAATGGGAAGGATGTTACTGGTTGGTTTTCTGTTGATTTTACAAGAGATCAGCTTTTGGCCAATGTAACAGGTAATCTTAATTATAATTACAACAACCCATTTTTCTTTCTCCACGGACTAAAATTTCTGCATCCATCCCTCTTAGCTGTATATATTCTGCTTATACAGGGATGCAAAATATATTAACTCGGCCAAGTGCATTCGACGGGCAGCTGCCTTTATCTACAGTTGATGATGTTTTACATGCTAAATTCCAATCATATTGGTTGAATGTTCAGGTACTTGTCTTGCAAATTATAATCCACACATAATTTGTAGTTACTTTCTGTTGTAGAATTTTATTTTATTTTTTTAAATGCAGTACGATATGTTCTATACCGAACACAAACTGGATATAGCATCATATATTGCAAAGGAAATTAGAGTTCCAACTGTCAAATACATTTCATCTCCTGAAATTGGTTTCTTGAAGAGAATGAATGGAAAAATGAACAAAGCCAGCAAGACTAAACTCATCTTTGTTTTCCTTGATAAAAACGCAACTGAGCCCTCAACCAAGCAAACATATGGAGAAATACTAGAAGATCTTGCGACCATCAAATCATTTGCTTCTGGGATTGCTGTCCCAAAAAATTACATATGGCCTGTAAACAAAGCCAACTATTTGGATAACTCAACTACGCTTGTTGCTGATGCTCATAAACTTGGTTTAGAAGTATATGCTACTGGCTTCGCAAATGACTACCTTACAGTCTATAATTATTATTACGACCCAATATCTGAGTACTTGCAATTCATCGATAATTCCGAGTTTTCTGTTGATGGGGTGATTTCAGATTTCTCCCATTCTGCATCATATGCTGTTGGTAAATATTATCCTATCATATTTTCTTTCACTTTCCCTTCTAAATTATTATCAAAACATTTTAATCATAAATCTAATTATCCGGCCTCCTTATATGCAGCCTGCTTTGCGTCTTACAGTAACTTCAGCTTGCCTAAAAAGGGTAATAAACTCAAGATCTAATTAATTAATGAGCCCATCAATTAGAAAATAGTCCTAGAATTAGTTAATAATGTCCCTATTTATGCTGCTGCAGATAGAGCTCTGATCATAACTCACAATGGAGCAAGTGGAGTTTATCCTGGAAGCACGGATCTTGCTTATGAACAAGCGTTGAAAGATGGGGCTGACATAATTGATTGCTCTGTTCAAATGTCCAAAGATGGACTGCCTTTCTGCATGGATTCCATAGATCTTTCAGGAGATACCACTGCCGTTACTACCTTCATGTCCCGATCAGCCACTGTCCCTGAAATTCAACAGGCTCCTGGAATTTTTTCATTTGATTTCACATGGTCTGAAATTCAGACCTCATTGAAACGTATGTCTTTTTTCCCCTGTAGATTTGCATATTACATAATGTTTGTTTTTGGCTCACACTCCTAGTATATTTCTCAGCTCAAATGGCAAACCCTTTTACAAACGATTACATTATGCTAAGAAACCCTGCAAGCAAGAATGCGGGTAAATTTCTTAGTCTGGCTGAATTTCTGGAATTAGCCAAAGCCAAGGCATCCTCTGGAATTTTAATCAACATAGAGGTGAATTTTGAAATAAATGTATCAATGTGTGTGTGTACAGTTATCTATCTATCTATCTATCTATCTATCTGTCTGTCTGTTTATCTATTTATGTATCTGGTTATGTAGAATGCTGCTTACCTAGCTTCAAAGAAAGGTCTTGACATAATAGGAGCAGTTAGCAAAGCCTTGAGCAATGCTACTTTTGACAAGCAGTCTACACAAAAAGTTCTAATCCAATCAGATGACACTTCAGTGTTGTCCAAATTTAAGAATATCCCTTCATATGAAAGAGTGTTGTTCCTTAAAGACGAAGTAAGTGATGCACCCAAGAAGCCTGTAGAGGAAATCAAAAAGTTTGCTGATGCAGTTAATTTGCCTAGATTCTCTGTCGTTCCGACTAACCAAGGCTTTGTTGAAAAGGAAACTCCAATTGTAAAAGAAATGCAAGATGCCAACATAACTATCTACGTTTCAGTACTCAAGAATGAATTTTTAGCTCTTGCATTTGATTACTTCTCGGACCCTACTCTGGAGATTGCTACTTTAACCGCTGAACTCCTAGTTGATGGGATCGTAACCGAGTACCCAGCAACAGCAGACAGATATTTGTGTAAGTATTTGTATTACCATTTACTATTATAACTGGACAAATATTACTGCACAAAACTAATTAATTTTATATTAGATTCAACACTTACTTATAAGTTCAATTATTTCATATATTAATTAATTTTGCATTTGTAAAATTTGCAGCAAATATATGTTCAAATCTCAACTATGATCTCAAATTCGCTATCTTACCAATTCAACTACCATTTCTATCTCAATTCATTCCTCCTGAAATGCAACCACCAGCAGCTGCCCCTAAGCCTGTCCTTGACGTTGCAGATGTTGTTGATCCACCACTACCGGCAGTAGCCAAAGTTACCGATTCTAGTACAACTCCTGCTCCAACCACTGAACCAGAAGGTTCTTCAAGCGCTGCGCCCCTAGCAAATGTAACAAATTTTGGTCTCTCTCTCGCGGCAACTATGATATTGGGTTCGCTTTTACTTTTTATGGGATATTAGTCACCAGTAATTAACCATAAAATGATTTGAAATTCAACTCTTTGACTAATCTGTTTATATATATATATATATATCGCCCAGTATCTTATTCCATACAAATATATATATACTATTGTAATTAATTAGTAAACAAGAGATTAATATGATAGTGGCCAATTGATATATGTTTTCAATGAATGAGTTGGCATGGGAGCATTCTCTGGATATTAGCATTAAAACTCACCTGTTCCTCAATGTTTGAGTTTCGAAATATTAGTTGCCAATGTAAATTTTATAATAATCATATTATAACTCCATGATTCTTAAAGCACCTTCTGGATTTTATTATTATTATTATTATTTTTTATAAATTCAGTATGGACTGGGATTTCCCACATTATTTCAATGATACTTCAGTAATATTAAACCAAAGGTATATTATAATCATATGTTTATTTATTTTTTTAGCATTTCAAAGGAGTAAATGTAGGTTAAGAAAGGGAGGGACAAATAGTTTTTTGCACTCATCCTCCTTATTTTGTAACTTATTTTGACTATTTTATCTTCTCATTTTTTAAAAGTTGATCTACCTTTATTTTCTTAGTAAAAAATCATGCCTGTCTTTTATAAACCGCTAAAACAAATTTTTAATATAAATTATATAAAGCTATAATGACTGTTTATATGTTCTATTTAACTATTTTATGTTTTATATACCACCATCATTAATATATTCGGGTTTTCACTTTTTTTTTTTGGTTAAGTTTGTTATAATTATAACTTTAAAATAAGGATAATTACTATTTCTTTTGACTAATGAAATAATATACTAAGTTCCTTTTAACCTTTTAAAAATACACGAACTCCTTCTTGACAGTTATCTTAGTATCCCTTCCGTTCAATTTTATCCAAAATTTTCGTTAGTCAATGCAAATTTAATCAACATGAACATAATAATTTTTTTTAAAGACAAAAATATCTTTTTAATAATAAAGCCTAACTCTCAACTTCCTTCTAGGTTCTCTTTCTGTAATACCCCGAAATGAGCTAAATAGACGATAATGAATCAGAGTATTGAAAAGTAATGAATAGGCTGTGATATGAATAAGAAAACTTAAGAGCAGTTATGTAAAACAGTTATATAAACTATAATAAATCATATGTAGATTTGAAAATTTCAGTAAATGAGACAGAATAAACAGTTTAGTAAAGTTTAGACAGACTCAAGTGAATTAAGTTAATATGAATTAATTGAATTAGTAAGTTGAGTCGATTAAAGAAGAAAAGGAAGTTAAAGAAAATTCGTATAAAGATTAAAAGCTTAAAAATAAGCGACTGTAGAGGCAGTGATAGACTGTTAAACAAAGTAAATTGAAGTCAATATTGGATGATTAATAATAAAAAATATCTAATTAGAAGTTGATTAGAATGAAAAGAGGATGATGTTGCAAAGGACTAAAGTGATTAGGGAGGAAAAGTAAAATATCTAAATTAATGGCAAATGAGACTCACCAATTTTGTCTTCTTTTCTATATGTTAAAAACCAAAAATAAACTTCCTTTTACTATTCATGTGAGGTGGCAAAGTGTAAATTTCCTTTTACTATTCATGTGAGGTGGCAAAGTGTAAATATTTTGGCCAAAATTTTACTTGTTTTGTTATTTTAAAAGTAATATGTAAAAACTTTACACTCGTCACTTTTTAATGAAACAAAATTTTTATACTTAATCTTTTTTTTCTTTCAGGCTTTTCTTAATGAGTTAAAGACAAAAATAATTCTCATCGGTCCACCTTGTACATCCGACCAAATGATCATTCTATTAGCTAAAAATGTTAGACCTTTAATATTTTAACATGCACATTTTGATGGGTACAAATAATTAATTAAATTCATAATTGTGTTTGTTTAATTATATGCAAGGTTAAAATTTCAGATTGCAGATTACTAGTATGTAGCGTCAGCTAAACTTTTAAGTAGCCTTCGCTACTTAAGTTTAAAGAAGGAAAAAATATGAGAAAAAAATATGTAGCCCCGCTACCGGATAAGTAGCGTCTGTTACTAGTTTTGTAGTCCCTACTACTTAACTAAATAGCGCCCATGACCTATATAAGTTCCCGCCGTTACATATGCTGAAATTTGAGTAGCAGCCGCTACAAACTTTTCACGGTTGTAATTTTCTGCAATACCCTAAGAAATGCCACCATAATTAAATAATAACAAAATCAATTATTGGTCTGGGAATACCGAAATAATTAAGAATAATTTTTGAAACACAGTTAAAATGCATTTGTGATACTGTCCCGGAAAATATTGATGTTAATTATACTATCCGTGGAAATAGCAGTCTGGTTGACAGATGAAGTTCTGATTCAGACCAAGGGGTAAAGAATCATATATTTATGTGTGAAATTATGATGAAAATAAAGAGGTGAAAAATGTTTAGGAACACTGAAAATTAAAGTAATGGCAAAATCATAAATAAGTTGAACTTTAGGGGTATAGTGGAAAATCAACTGTCTGAGTTTCAGAATGGCTCTGAAACTATTTTTATAATAAAGTATAGATAAAAAGAAGCTATTTCAATTCCCACTTTTAAATCTAATTTTTAACAGAATTGTCAGAATAAATTACAGAAGGAAATAGGGTAAAAGTATGATTATTGAAAAGTTTAAGGGCCTAATTGTAATTTGTCTATTTTTCATAATAAAAAGACGTGTCTTAGAGATATTTTTGGCTATTTTTCTTCTTCCTCTTCAAGCTTGGCCGAATTCCCTCTTCCATTTTCTCCACCAATTTTCTTGAAAAATTCAAAGAAAAACCTAAAGAAAACTTGAATTTAATCTTTGAATTCTTGATTTCCAACCTTGATTTGCTTGAAAAATTAAAGAAATCCAAGAACCATCACCATATAGATTTCGAGTGGATTCATCAATCAAGGTAAAGAATTGATTTCTTTGGTTTGATAGTGGATTTAGATGTGTTAGATGTTAAATAGAATGAGTTTAGTGTTAATTTATATCAATTGATGCATTTGGTGAATTTTCCAAAATATGGAAACCCTAATTCAAGTTGTAAGAATTGAATGTTTGAATTAGTGTTACTTAATGTTAAATAATGTTAGATTATATTAATTGATGGCTAATAGATAGATTATATGTGATTGGTTTGATGTAGAAAGCAAAGAATTGGAAAGTTACAATTTTTGCCTACTTTGAAGACTTTGGTGGCAAAGTGAGCAATTCAAGTGATTTGAAGTGCTAGGTGAGTTTAATATACATCCATTATCATGCCTATTGTGTTAAAATATTGATTGGATACTTGCTCCAAAATTCCAACCTTGGCCGAACCCACCTAAGGCATTTTGCCTTGAAATTTTGTCATGTTTTCCTTTGATTTTCCATGCCATTTTGATCATTTGTATATTGTTTCTTGATGGAAATCAAATGGCTATTGTATAACCTTGATTGTGTATTTGTTGAATGATATAGGGGCAATTTCAATGTTGCACCAAAATCTTACCAAAGTGCCTAATGATTTTTGCACACCAAGTGTTCGATAAATTGCCTAGCTCAAAATCTATAGGCCTACCGTTTGTTTTCACCCGTAGGCCTACCACTTGAATGCCATCGTCGCTAGCGACACTGGCATGCAAATTAAGCCAACTCCTTGACTTTAATTATCCAACTTTTGATTCATTCTAATATTAATTGTTAATCGTAATACCATTGTTTATTGCTTCTTATATTGATTATCCATTACTTAATTGCAGTCTCGTTTGATTAAATTTACGAGCTACTGTTATTTGATGAGATCCTTATTGTTTATTGATATTGATTGTTTTGTTTCATGATCTTATTAATTCCAATGAGATTTGACAGAGCTACCTCTTTGACGGGGTAGTGGGTACATACCGTCGGCAATGTGCACATTGTATAATGATACCTTAATTGGGAATGGTTAACGGTCCTAGCCATAAGACCTTATCAGTCTTATGTATATTGATACATGGTTGTTACATGTGATATGAGTTTCATGGCCCTTTATCTATCTTATCCATGTGATATAGTTTCATTGACCTGATTATTGATTTCACAGTCATTCATTGTATTCTGATTCTTTATTCAGACATTGTTGAGCAGATTAATATTCATTAATTATCTGCCTATTGTTTATTGATATTCCAGTCTTTTCTTCTGATTGATGCATATTATATTCACAGAGTATTTTATACTCACCCTTTCATTATTTCCCCTTTCCAGGTGCAGAGTAGAAAGCAGATTTTCGACTGTTGTTTCCCGAAAAATTCTGCAGTGTCTATAACAGCAGTGTAATTATTTTAACATTGTATTTTGTATGTGTATTTTAGTTGCTCTATGGGTTGTATTAATGGTATAGTTAGACTATGATTATGTATGTATGGTATAATATGGAGTTTAATTAATATTTGGCATGAGATGATGGCAATTACAACCAATTATAAAGTGAATTACAGGCAGATTATAGAATACCAGAATGGAACCTAATTAAGGAATTGATTAATTTATTGGTAGTGTTTGATTATAGTATGTGATACTGGGTTCTATAGGAGCGGTCGCCTCCAGCATTTTCTACATCCTAGGACCGTCATGTTTCGAAATCGGGATATGATAAAGGTGGTATTAGAGCATAGGTTACAGATGAATAGTAACTAGATATAGAGTGATAGATTTAAGTAAACCATAAAGCATATGAATTCCTATTTCATCTTTTGTTGTATTTGTCAAGTATGTATGAGTATTCTGCATTTTAGTAATGTATTGAGTACATTGTGCTATTTTTTGACAGTTGATAGAGATGTCTGATGACAGAGACGTGTATGCCAGAGAGGCAGAGGTAGCCTCTAATGAGTCTCTTGTTAGAGAATTTTCAAAAGAATCGTCCAGATCTAGATGGATGACAGAGGAGATAAGGAGGAGTGATGGCCCTTAGAGGATGGAGATGATGCAAGGAATGATGAATTATGTCGGGAATTAGCAAAATTGAGGCGGGAATGATAAAATATGTCGCCACCACCAGCGCCAGCAGTAGTGCCACCTCCTGTTGCACTAGCTGTTGTACCTGTTGCTCCAGTTCAGCCAGCAACAGTTCCTGGGGATCTTGCTATACAGGGAGCTCGCCGAGTTATTGATGAGGATGGAGTCACTATGTTTAACTTTCTAAAGCTTCATCTACTTGAGTTTCGGGGTGACAGAAGCGATGAGCTGATTGATTTTCTTGAGCAGATTGAAAAGGTAGTTAGGAGGCTACCTTGTTCAGATGTCAGAGCAGTCGGGCTAGTTGGGTTATTATTGAAAGGGAAAGCTTGGACTTGGTTTTCTCGACCTATGGAGCCCAGATTATATAGTGATCATCCTCCTACTTTGGCAGAGTTTAGATAGGGACTAATTGATGAGTTCTTGACAGAAGGGGTGAAAACTAGGAATTTAATTCAGTTTGAGCAGCTTGAGCAGGGTAACAGGACAATTGAGGAGTATGTTGAGGAGTTTATTAGATTGAGCATATATGCTACACAGATTGCTCCTACTGAGGCAGATTTGATCAGTAGATTCCGGAGGAGATTACATGCCTCACTTCATAATGTTCTGCTTGCTATAGAGTTCCCATCTCTAACTACCATCATTGACAAGGCCAATTAGATGGAGGAAAAATATAAGTCAGAGAGAGCTAAGAGAGATTAGAAAAGAAAGGGAGAACCTTGTTCATAGGGCAAGAGTGGGGAGAGCAGCTCCCAACCAAGACAGATTAAGCCAGTTCCCAGATTTGATCAGAGACCTCTGTCTGGCAGTCAGAGAAGGAGGACACAGAGTAGGGGACCTTCAGTGCAGTCAGCACCTACTTATTCACAGGGTTCTTCTAGACCTGCTACTTAGATGCTTAATGTGCCTATTTGCAGTTTCTGTGGTAGAAGTCATAGAGGCGAGTGTCAACGGCAGACATGTGCTTGCCTGAAATGTGGGTAGCATGGTCATTTCATTAGCAAATGTCCTTTATGGGGTGATCAGCAACCTTCGACATCAGTGTCTGTGAGGCCTCGCTCGAGCACCTCGTCTGTGGTCCACTAAAAAGGGATTAGAGTGCTCATTTGGGACAATTTCTTACGGAGGAGACGATCTTAGCGCCTTTTATTTTAAAATGATTTTGATTTTGAAGTCGCCACCTTAAGTTATTTTTTTTGGGAAAATTTAAGGTAAAAACCCATTTTGACTTCAATTTTATCTCAAAGGAAAAAATGCATTAGTCTTTGAAACCAAAGAGGATTCGGGGATAAGGTTTTCGATTGAACTTGGCTTTTAATTTTAACCTCGATTTAAAATGATTTTTATGAACAATTAAAGAATGACATATAAGATGCATGAGCAAGTAAATAAACGGATGAACAATTGAAATTTAAGCAATCAAGTAAAATAATTAAAAGAAAGCGATAAAAGTAAATTATTACACCCCAAAATCTCAAAATAGGGGATATCAACTCTAGCCCTTATGGGTTCTGGGTTGATCACACATTCCTTAAAGAATACATTCAACAAATAAAATAAAGCAAATAATTAAATAAAAAAAGATGGTTTTTGTCTTTTTTGGATTTGAAGCTTTTATATAGCTTGCTTGCGTATCCCATTGAATGAGAATCAAAACCCACGCAGTTCTTCCTTCTAGAGAAGGAGTGTTGATTTTATGCCCAATTTATCATTTTTTTATTCTTTATTTTGATTCATTATTTTGATTCTTTAGCAAACTAAAGAAGATGAGTTAAGGGACAATACCTTCTCCCTTAGTCTTTAGGGAGGCTGCTGTCACGACCCGGTTTCTCAAGCCCGACAGTCCTAGGGCACTGGAGATGCCAATGGCGACCGGCACCCGTAGAACCCATATCAGTCATATCAATCCTATCAATTCAATATAGTGCATATAAGTCATATTCAATATTTCCAATCATTCTATCCATCTGCCATGCATTCTGAAAATATCTGAATTATAAATTCCCAAAATATCACATTAATTATAATATCATTCATTTAACAAAACTATCATCAGTTACATGTTCATTTCCTAGCTAACCCATACATACCCATGGAGCAGCTAGATTATGAACACCAAAATACATATTGTTTAAAATAAAGGAACTGTCAATACATCTGAAATCAGTGGCAGAATTTCAAGAGAAGTAGAAGTCTAGATTCTGCTGCTCTAATCCTCTCCTGAAAGGGAAAATAATAAAAGGGGTAAGTATAGATGATACTCAGTGAATTCACATGCATCACAATAAACAATAGGCATTATATAGCAAAGGTATCAATCAATAAGATAATAGGATACCGAATAAGTGTTTAGGTACAACAAAGCCAGTAATCCAACATATAAGTTTGGTATCATATATGGGATGACAGATACAGGGATGGACTGTATGAAAAAAAATTATATAATCTCCAAACAATCAAATGCGTTGGACCATGTACGTCCTGGATCATCCATAACAGGGAAAATAAGCATAAGGCTGATCAGGCCCTATAACCGGGACCATAACCCTTCCCAGCTAGGGTACAAATATACAATGTGCACAAGGTTGACAGTATTTCCCCACTCCCCTGTCGAATCGAAGTTCTGCCATAACCATATCAAGGTCAATAACAAGGGATACCATTTACAACAATGGCATCCAGATTCAATCAATCAATCAATCGGTTCGGTATCAATTATATCAATATTCATTATCAATAATGGCCATGCCATGTACAATATCCAATACAAATCAAAGGTTTGATAATAAGGGTAGTTCATATGACAAAAGAAATAAGGTTCGGTAATCAAATCAGAAATATCAATGAAACAAGCTTATATAACAATAAATGGTTTATTTAATAAAGAAATATGGATACAATTTTAAAAGAAATCCAAAGGTACCACAGACTCATGGTTCGGCCATTTGGGGGTTTTTCTCAAATGGTGTCCAACAATCAATTAAGCAAATTCAATAGGATAAATGATGTATGTAGAACTCACCTTAACTTTCCAACAATCAATCAATTAGCCAATCTCACCAATTTCCTCTAAAAATCCCCAATTTGGCTACTAGGAGAATTCAGTTTCCAAAATCTACAATTCCACATCTAATTGGCCATCAATTAAGTGTTCTCTTATACTCAATTAACTATTTCTATCATCGATTTATGAATCCCATCACTATTTTATCAATTTATATTTCAAAGTTTCAATAAAACCCTAGAGTGTAGGGATTTCAATGAATTAGTGTTAATATATGTAAAATAACACTAAACCCATTTATTCCAACCTAAATAATATCTATTTAATAAATAAAATCTAACAAATAATTTCTTACCTCAAATGGATTATAATGGCAGGATTTATTTTTTACTGCCTTAGAATATTTTCCAGCTCACTCCACAAGCTAAAACGAAACTATAATAGTCACAGAATATTTCTATGGATTTCCACAAATTTTTCCCAGAAATTTTGATGGAAAAATCATGAAATCTGATGATGAAGAAGAAGAAACAGTGTTCGGCTCCTTTGGAAGAAAAGACGAACACACAGAACACGGGAAAAGAAAATAAAAGGTTTAAGTGTTTTTAATTCCTCAGTTACTTCCCCTTATATTTAAGTTACTGCTTCAATAACAAAATCAATTTAAATTTCCATTCCGCCAATCCAATCCGCTACTCAAGCTTGCGATTGCCAGCTCGTGGTTCACCAGCTCGCCAATCTCAGCTCGCCAATGATTCCTCGCATTGCCGGCTCGCCATACCACTTCGCATAAGCCAACTCGCTTATGCCGGGTCGCATATGCCTCTTCGCCAAACCTAGTTCACATTTCTTCTTCGCCATTTCCTCTTCGCATTTCCTCTTCGCCATTTCCTCTTCGCCAATTACCTCTTCGCCAATTCCCTCTTCGCATTTCCTCTTCGCCAATTCCTCTTCGCATTTCCTCTTCGCCATTTCCTCTTCGCCAATTCCCTCTTAGCATTTCCTCTTCGCCAATTCCTCTTCACATTTCCTCTTCGCCATTTCCTCTTCGCATTTCCTCTTCGCACTTCCTCTTCGCCATTTCCTCTTCGCACTTCCTCTTCGCCATTTCCTCTTCGCACTCCCACTTCGCCAATTCCTCTTCGCATTGCCTCTTCGCAATGCCGGCTCGCCACTTCCTTCTCGCACTTCCCACTTCGCATTCTCCACTTCGCAGGTCCAGCTCGGAAATGCCATCTCGCCAATACCGACTGAGAAACTACTTAACCCAATTTAAGCAAATTCGCTACTGACCTATAAATTTCTAACTTCCAGCACTTAGAATACATTTTGCAAATTTGAGAGCTCAATCTATCAATCAATATACTACACTGAAATTTTCCTTTCCCATTTACTATCATTATCATTATTCCAAAATAATTAAATAAGTATAATTTATACTTATTGCGAAGATCAATTAATTAATTCAGCCAATTAAATTTAAAATCATATACACACATATATATTCGAAAATGAGATCTGAAAATGGTAGGTGTTATATTCTTCCCCCCTTCAATTAAATTCGTCCTCGAATTTAAATAACACCTAACACAAGACTGAAAAAGAGATGGGTATCTATTCCGCATCTCCCGCTCACTCTCCCATGTACACTCCTCTACTGTCTGGTTCCTCCATAGCACTTTAACCATCGGAATCTCTTTGTTCCGAAGCTTTCTAACCTGTTGATCTACAATCTCCATAGGTAGCTCCTCATATGATAAATCCTCACTGAGATCCACATCTTGCATCTCCAAAATATGTGATGGATCCGATACATATTTCCGCAGCATCGATATATGAAAGACTAGATGTACATGGCTCATACTGGGCAGAAGAGCCAATTTATAGGCCACATTTCCAATCCGCTCAAGTATTTCAAACGGGCCTATAAATCTTGGTGATAGCTTGCCTTTCTTTCCGAATCTCATAACTCCCCTCATCGGTGAGGTCTTTAGGAAGACATGATCACCAATAGAAAACTGAACATCTTTTCTTTTCGGATCCACATAACTCTTCTGCCTATTGAAGGCAGTCTTCATCCATTCTCAGATCACAGGAACCTTCTCCATAGTCTCTCTAATCAGTTCGGGTCCCTCTAGCTGCTTCTCTCCCAGCTCCACCCAACACACTGGTGATCTGCACTTTCTACCATATAGTGCTTCAAATGGGGCTATACCAATCAAGGAATGATAACTGTTATTGTAAGAGAATTCAATCAATGGCAGATAATAGTCCCAACTACCTTTGAAATCTATAACACATAACCTGAGCATATCCTCCAAGGTTTGAATCGTCCTCTCGGATTGCCCATCAGTCTGTGGATGGAAGGCAGTACTAATGTCACAGCCCAACTTAGGAGCCATGACGGTCCTAGGGTACGGGTGATGCTTATGCTACCAATACCACGAAGAACCCATAAACTATACTATATGGCATGCATACACAAATAAGCTTAATAATGGCTTAAGCAATTCAAGAAAAATCGGG